>JAECUM010005051.1:0-62671 GCA_016617855.1 Megalonaias nervosa | reverse complement strand
TTTTAGTTGCACATAAATGAAATCTTCACATATGTAGTATATTCATAATCAGTAATAATGTATGGGCCTGACTGGCAGCAGATTTTTCTTGGCAAAATCCTTTTACGTGACTAAAGAGTAATTGAGCTAATTGTATCCAATATGTTTCTGAAGAGTATCCCCTTTAGAAATGCAGATGGTCCAGCAAGGACACCGCATAATGACAGTTACATAGTTTTACACGTACCAGTTTTGCTAAGGAAATCTTCCATGCTACGTTAGAATTATTTTTTACAATCCAACATAGCATAAACTCGCATGTGATGATCGGGATGAAATAGTACAATCATTGGACAAAGAAGGCGTTGGCCTTCGCAGCTACCAATATCTGAAAAAAAAAAACTCTTGTGATACTGCTGGGATATCAGAAGACCAATCACAAACAGATCGGAATATAAGTTCTAGTATTTCAACATACGCATGTTCGTGGTGGTGTGTTAACATTTAGATTTTCTTTCTCAAAAGCGCGCATCTTACTGATAGAGTAGCTACATAACTTGAGAGTAAAGAAAGGCATCAGATAAAACGTAATTGACGTCACTTAAAGGTTTCACAGTTGAGTTGTTCCAAAAGATGAAAATGAAGGAAAATCAATAACTAGGGATTGTTGATTAAACGAAAATATGCTTCAGTTGGTCTCACAATAGTGCACAGTGTTGAAGCGTATGAAACGCAGATTCAGTATCTCGAAATCTGTTTAGTTGAATAGCGTGGTCGAAACCAGAGAGGCTTATTACTGTGTGTAATATATTTAGTTGTGAAGGATTTCCTGTCGTAATAATTACATTGCTTTCATGGTGGGAACCTTAAGATCGTAGCAACCATAAAATAGTGAAGGCAGAACTAAGATTAGTGAGGCATCGAAAACTATTGAAAATGTCCATTTAAAGCGGCATAATGGAAGCATTATAACCGTCGACAACATAATCCCAAAAGTATTGCGGACAAAGTAATTTGAAAGTTTCTTTGAAGAAGCATTTGAGAAACAATATAATAGCAGAAGTAACAGTTTAAAATATCACATTTTATCGGCGGAAAAACTAAACTAAGTGAGATATAGGGATGAATACTGCAGCAGAGGAAATAATATATTTGGGGATTATGCACCCATCTAAATTCTAATCACGTTAGGAAAACCGACTAAAGTGAGCCAAAAAATGCACAGTTGAAGCTGTTCAAGCTGAGATCTGTTAGCATATTTCGAAAGAGGAAACATTTTAGATGCACATATATTAGGTCATTACTAGTACAATGATTTTTGGCGCGTAATACTAAAAAACTGAAAATTTCATAACAGAAAATAATATGATTGCTTGTCTTTCTTAGTTTAATCTATATTTATTTAAGAAACTGTCAAATTACAAACATATGACTTAGTTAAAAATGTTCCTATTAGAGTACCCTCTCCCGTCTCTTTCTTAAGAATTCATTTATCAAATTTAGTGATTGCATATCGCAGTTTTTTCTGTGTAGGTTAATCTTAAATGTACATTTGACAAGGAAGAATTAGTAATGTCGACTACGAAATTAAATTCTGGTGATAAGTATGGATTTATATTTCTATGTGACGATGGTGATAATGATGGGGATAAAGAACAATGTTATTAATGTAGATGTTCCGTAGGTTCTGTTCTTGATATTGCGAAAAGCAACATGGATTTTATTCTACTTAGCTGGTACCAAGAAAATCGAAGTTTGTGAAAGGAGAACATTGGTGTGCTCAGAACATGCCTGCTTTTGAAAGCAACTTAACTCACAATTATAAATGGTACTTTTAATTTTGCGCAGTTATATTGCCTCCACAAACGCATTACATGTATCATGATTTTACTTTGTAAAATGAGGGAAACAACATTGGATCTTCTTTTCAAAAATAGTTCTTTAGCGATTTGATAAAATTTGATTGTTGTTACTTGTGGCGTATTATACGGTGATTGTACCTTAGGCTCAGCTATATTCGCAAAATTATATTCTCCCCGATATATTAGATGCTTATTGATAAACAGTTAGGTCCGAAGTTGTAAACAGATTGTATTAGGAAGTAATTATCGAGGTGGCAAATAAAGCATAACTTTCAGTTGCAGATTCAGAATTATTTGGTAATTAAATTATCATCCACATTTTTTTTCTAAATTTCCGAATTCCTGGTATAGAGGACACAGTTGTTACAAATCCTTTGTCCAAACCTGAGAAGAAAAAGCGACTACGTAGTTTACGTACATAATTTACACTTGTATCTGCGATTTAATATGTGTCTATAATGAATCCATCAGGTGCTCAAGTTTCGCTAGAGTGCATGAATGGCGCTCAACATTTAAATGCGTACTAATCTGTGCAAAAAGGCCAAAAAGGGTTCAGAAAGGTTTCATCAAACTTATGGACAATACCGTGTTCGGTAAGACGATGGAGAACCTCAGCAAAGGTATCTGTGTCGACTTTGTCCGTGCCAGTGAACAAGACAAACTTCGCAAGCTTGTTGCTGACCCGACATTTCAGTCAAGCAAGTTATTTGACTCAGGACTCGTATCCGTGCTCAACAAGAAAGCCGAGGTGAATTTGGCATATGCAGTCTACGTTGGCCCGTCAGTGTTGGATTTATTGAAACTAAATATGTTTGAGTTTTACGACGACAAGATCAAACAGTTTTACCAGGATCATGTCAAGATGCTCTACACGGACACCGATTCACGTCTTGTGCGTATCACCACTTACTATGTCTAAACGGATATGGCATCGGACATACTTGTAACCGAAACTGACACAAGAGATAACCCAAAATATTAAACTAACACCAATGAAAAGGTTGTTGACAATTTCAAGGATTAATGTGCAGAGAAGACAATCCATGAAATGTTGGACTGCGTCCCAAAATGTACTCGACTGAGGTCGGACCGCAGAGCGGTAAGACCATAAAAAGTTTGAAAGGAGTTCCCGGGTTGTTGTCATGAAGGATCTCCAACATGATATGCATGTGCAATGTTTGCGTGAGCAAAGTCAATTTACACACGGAGCAAACCAGATCCATCAAACTAAGCATCTCATGGGTGTGTATCGTTGCACCAAAGTGAATTTGTTCCCGCTTGATACCAAGCGATGGATATTTCTCAACCGAATCACCACTTACGCATACAGACACCAGCGATTGTCAATCAACTTACTTTTGATGCATCAACTCATTAAAATAAACCTTGACGGCATTTCTGCATCATCGGGAACAACTTGCAATTTCTCTCGCATAAATGCTCTGCTCGGTGATTTTGCTACTTATTCATCAGCGGGAGTATAGGTTGTCGCGGAAAATCAATCCAATCTGAGAGTGTAAATACATCGACGGACCATACCACGTCAATGGCACGGCTGTGGCCACCTCTGGTGCATACAGTCCCGAAAGAAATTGTTTCCGATCGGGTCTAATAGCGGTGGTTGTAAAATTATTTAGTATGTAACGGTGACAGTCTTCCGTCGAATAGCAAGTTTTAATAAAAGTGTGCATGTGTCTTCATTATTTAGTGCTTGTATGACTGACGGAATTCGCGTTACTCGCTCACGGGATTGCTCTGATAGCACTCTGGATCTGAGACCGTGACCTTACCATAATTCCTGCGCTTATTGGTGTCAGAGTAAAGTGTACGAATCACAATAGGCTGGTCGCGATGAATGTTATCAGGTCCACCACGAACCCGTACTTGTGTTTTATTAACTACGCAGCTATGGCTCCACGAAAACGTTTGCCCTGATCCACATGTAACAGCCACGCCCATGCTAGCGGTGAACGTGCATTAAAACGTGTAAGAGCATTTGCAACTCATTGTATCTGCTGGCTAAATCTACAACGATTAACTCGTACCTGTGCATGCATCTCCGTACTCAATTATATGGAAGAAACAAAAGATCAGCTTAATGGCCTTTGTTGGATGTTATCGCACTAAATCATCTATGGGAAACCTTCCTTGGCGCAAACAGATCAGATGGCCTTCAGCTTATTTGGCCAACCATATTCGAGCAATCCCATGCGTGAATTTTGCTACGCCTGCTAACTGTTCAACAGCTGCTTCACATTTCCGATAACCGTGAAGAATGATGTATATTGAGAACAAAGTCCGCTCGAAAACTTCACTTTTCTTATTCATGCTTGTTTGTTACTTTATTACATCCCTATATATTATACTTTCGAGTAAAGGACTAATCATATTTAAGTCATCGATAAGATCTAGATCAGCACTTTGACGAGCATTGATATCGCTTGATGTTTGGTACGCAAGATCACGTTGGTTCCATGCATCATCAACACGATTTATAAAATATTTCTCCAGGCTTTGGTTGGTTGTTAGAATCACGTCCAGCCGTGTGCCAGGCCTACAGTAATTGTATCATGGAAGTACTTTTCACCAGGATATTTACACCATGGTGTTCCGGATAGCCTCGTTAATGCAGCAGCGACATCACTGCCGACCACCTTTTTTAATGAACGAGCTTTTTTATCCACACCGGACACAAGTTCCTTCGACTGTAGCTCTACCATTACTTGCTTGAATCCGCGTCGGATTTGCAGAACGAGCTTTAATGCACGACATGAAGGCATCATTAATTTATAAAACAAGTGACATTCAAAATGGCAAGACGAAAAAGAAAAACTTCACTTTTTTACCATGATTAACTTTTCACCGCAAGCAAAGACCAAAATACCCAATCATGGGGACATGTTTCCAAACTCAGTTCAAGCGTTAGTCATTGACCTGACTAGATCGGAGAAAACTCAACTGTTGTTGAATTTAATTTTGAGATGGTTAACGCTGGGTCGTTGTACATAACTGCGTCGTCAGCATTGTGATCTACTCTATTATTTCACGAAAGCGCTTCAGTCGTTGACAAGAAAGAAATCGTCTTCTATTGATTTCTTTTCCACAGCTGATGAAAGGTCCTACCATTGATGACCTTGATTAATCATAGTGCATAGGATTATGTGATGCTTGAACACCATGACAACTCTGCGAGAGTATTTTCTCGAGATTAACACACAAACACATGTGTGATCTTTGTGACACAACGATACGCACGTGCTTAAAGTAAACCGAAACTAATGCATAGTGGTGACCATTTCATGGTATTAACGCGTATGGTCTTGCAAACATTCATTGGACATGGTGTGCTGTTGATTATTCGTAGGATGAATTTCGGAGTATGCTTGCTGAGGTCGCCCAAAAGCTGTATAATTGACTAGTGGACCTGAAAGAAGGAAAATATCGAGCAGGTTTTGGATAAAACAACACAGCAAACGTGCACATGACAAAATCCCCTAACAGTGCCATATCAGAGGCTGATGACAGACGTCGCAAACACACGCACGATCGAATGTAACTTTATGAGACTAAATGTATGCATGCAAACATGTGAAAGATATGTTACAGTCACGACAATAAGCACGGGAAGACCTTACAGCGGGGCTTCGAATAAACATTTGCACAGCAAATCAAGCCAACAAAATAGATTGTAGTCCAGACTGCTGAAACTGAAACAAAGAAAGTCGCTGAAACCATTGCTGCGATGATGAGAACAGAACGAAAACTAGGTCCGATTAGGCGTGAGTCTGTACAATTAGCATAAATGCAAAAAGAGTTAAAGGAGTTGCAAAAAGTTGGAAGACGCTTACTGGAATGAATTATTCGGATACATTACGACATCTCGAATAACGTCTTTGGGACTGTTTATCTGAAGCCTCAAAAAAGGGCGTGTTTCCAGAGGAAGAAGCTTATTTCTCCACATTGGATGAGATGAATTTCTCCCAGAGAAAAGGTCTTGGCAATCGTGAACGCAAACGTGGGTGTAAACTTGGGAGAATCCAAGGTTCCACCTTGAACACAACTTGAACGTAAACGTGGGATAATCCAAGGTTCCATGGCAACCAAAGGGTTCATAATGCTTATCGTTGGACGAACAACAGGTAAATAAACTCATGGATCGGTTGGAAACATTAGTGGGGTAAGTTTGTGCTGGCAACAACGCACCAGATAGATCTGTCAGAGGTTGCTTGCCAATGATATTATGTACCTAGGGACGTTGCGCCTGTTGATGCACGAACTCAGTGAAGACAGCAGTGATGTATATTACGATAATAATGATGAGTTCTGAATCAATTTCCATTCTGAATCAATTTCCACTGAAACACTTCGTGTTTCACACGAGATCTATGTCGCGATCAAGTACTGTCGTTGTAAATACAACCTCGACCTAAACGAATACAATCGCATCACCGAAACCAGACTTTTACGTGACGTTCTCTACAACAATCACCGTGGGGGAATCACGCATACTCGAGATTTAAGTGTCGTAGTTGCGCGTGTAATAGAGTTGTACGATAATATTCGATCTTGAGAGTTCGGTGGTCTCGTTTGTTCTTTCGTCGGTCAGTGGCCCTGCCCGGAAAAATGCTGAACTTACCGCGATCGCGTAAGACATGAAATCAATCAATAAAGAGATTCGAAGGGAAATTTCGTTATATACTGACAAATACTCGAAACTATTTAAAATGAACATGAGCCCACACTCAGCTCTATCATTTCGAATCTGTACCATACGTAGTTGACATCACACAATCGTCGATATAATTATCGATTGACCTAAAGACATTAGTGACATTCCAGAGGACAAACGACTCTTACTCAAGGGATACCATGTCGCGCATAACATTGCCAGGATTACGTCACCGATGAAGTTCAATTTAACATGTGACGCCATCAGTGACAGCTACTAAAGCGGACCTTCCGCTATCGTAGCTGCTCGGGGGTGACATGCTGTTTGCGTTTTCCTCATCTGTGGAACCTGGTAATTTTATATCGATTGCTCCCGCGTATCTTCTATGCCACAGTCCCCTATTGGAACATATTCGTTTTACCCTTACGCCCGTACTGAATAGGTCAACAATGGTATCATGACGTTGTCCAGCAGTGCACATTATTTTATTCACAGAGAGGAAATCGAAGCATTTTCGAGCTATGTTAACATTGCTTGACCTACCAGATACAGTAACGATTATACACAACACTCTGTTCGGTCTGTGATGCTTCACCAGGATGGATCTGATCATGTAGATCAGTTCCAGCATCATCATCATCAATCCCTTAACCCAAGAGGTCGTTGGGGCACCACAGTTGACTTCACAACCAATTCTTTCCATCTTTCCCTGTTCTCTACTGCCCTTTGGGAATCTCCAAATCCCATGCCTGTCCACTCCTTAGTGTTGTCTTCCCACCTCTTTTTCTGTCTACCTCTTCTTCTGCACTCTCGCACTGTCCCTTGCAAGATTGTTTTTGTCAGTCCAGATGATCTTGAGACATGACCGTACCACCTCAATTTGCCCTTTTTTACAGTGGTCAAGAGGTCTTCATAAGATCCGATGGCTCGTTGGATCATGTTGTGGACTTCTTCGTTGGTTATATGGTCAATGTATGAGATGCCCAAGATCTTGCGGTAGCATCTCATTTCGAAGGTCTGGATCCTTCTTTGTGGATCTGATGTGAGCGTCCATGCTTCACATGCATACAGAAAAATGGATATGACAATCGAGCGCATCAGTCTTATTTTGGAACCAAAAGCAATGTTGGTATCTTTCCATATTGGTCTCAACCTTGTTATTGCTGCTGTTGTCTGGGCTATCCTGCAAAGTAGTTCTGGTTTGGAGCCCTCATCTGCGACAATTGATTCCAAGTACTTAAAGCTTGTGACTCTTTCCAGCTTCTGTCCACTGACCTTTATATCTGCACTGATAACATTGGTGTTGTTTGTCATCAGTTTTTCGTCGCTAATCTCCATACCGTATGCTGTGGAGGTTGTGTCGAGGAGTTCAACCGAGTCAGCTAGTTCTTTTTCATCTCCTGCTAAACCATCAATATCATCTGCGAAGCGAAGGTTAGTGATTGTTCTTCCTCCGATGCTGACAGTGCCCTTGTGGTCATGCAAGGCATCCTCCACGATCCTTTCCAGGAAAATGTTGAAGAGTGTAGGTGACGGTATACATTCCTGTCTGACTCCAACTGTTCGAAACCAATCTCCTCCGCTGCCATTGATGAGGACAGCACTGGTGACTTTGTCATGGAGGCGCTCAATAACCTGCACCAGGTTTGAGCTGATGTTATATCTCCTCATAGTTGCTCATAAGGTTGCATGCCATACCCTATCAAAGGCCTTTTTGAAATCTATAAAGACGTGGTATGGATTCTGCTGATACTGAAGGTATTTTTCGCAAAGGAGTCTGAGATTGAAGATTTGTTCTGTGGTGCTCCTTCCTGCTCGGAACCCTGCTTGCTCTTCAGCAATAATGTTCTCTGCTTGAGGCTTTTGTCTGTGGAAAATTATCTTCAGCATGACTTTGCTCGGGTGACTGATTAAACTGATGGTTCTGTAGTTTTGGCACAACTGTAGGTTTCCTTTCTTGGGGAGCACGATGACCAAGGATTGAGTCCATATGATGGGGCATTTTCCTGTCTGCCATATCTTGTTGCAGATTTTTGTTAGGACTGTGACTATCTCTTCTCCTCCTGCTTGAATGAGCTCTGCTGGTATGTTGTTAATGCCGGCTGACTTTCCTTTCTTTAGTGACCTAACTGCAGTTTCTACTTCTTTACGAAGAATGGGGTTGTCATCAATTTCTCCTGCCTGAGGACAAATTAGTACTGCTGGATCTCCTTGGGTCTTATGATTGTACAATTCTGAGCAGTATTCTGTCTATCGCTTGAGGATCTCTTAGTCTTCTGTGAGGCATTTTCCTGATTTGTCTTGGATGGTGGTAGTTTTCCCTTATTATGGGTTTTGAGATCTTTCACCAGCTGATATGCCATTTTGCTGTCATTTCTACTCAGACTGTCTTCGATTTTGCAGCATTGTCCTTCTATCCAGGATTCCTTTGCCTTTTTCATGTTTTTCCTGATCATATTCTTTATCTCTCTGTATTTTCTTGCTCCTTCATGATCTCGTTTTCCCCTTTTCAGTTCTCTTCTTTTGTCGCATAGTTCAAGGACATCTGTTGTGACCCAAGGTTTCTTTGTTCGACGATATTTGTCAATGATCTCGTTAGCTGTGCTAGTTCCAGCTGTGTTGAATGTGGTTGTTAAGGACTCTAGGTCGGTGTCTTGGTTGTCCATGGTTATCAAAGGTGCTAATTTACCACCTATCATTGTATGGAAGGCTTCTGAGACTTTTGGATGTTTCAATTTTTCAAGGTCAAATCTGATTCTTGGTTAGGCTTTTTGACCATTTTCAGGTGGAGGAGAAACGTTGTCATTAATAAGTCATGGTCACTTCCAGTATCTGCTCCTGGAAAAATTCGTGTTCTGGCGTGTTTTGGGCAGTGGTACAGGTCCATTGGATCCGTACGGGATGGAATAAGATGCTCCCACCCCCACGAGTCTCCCAGCTATGGGTAAAATAGTGTGATGATAGCACAGAATCACTGGGCGGAAGTCTTCCTCGATGAATTCAACGGCCATGGTGGAATGGCTCCAAGATAAGCTCAACGACCATGTGCTCAGGGCCAGGGCATGCCGCATTATATCAGTGGATTTCGGCTGTGGTCATCAGGTCTGGAGAGGGATGGGCTCCGCCAGGCTGTATCTTGCCCGTGACACACCACATGAAATGCAGAAACAAATGAAAGAACACTCAGGCTCTTGGAGTTCGCTGCCTACAACAATCTTGTCCTAGCCAACACATTCGGCCTAGAAGATGGACCTGGCACAGTCCAGATGGACGAAATCAAAACCAGATTGACTACGTCGTAGTGAAAAAGCGATTCTGCACAGGTCTGAATATCGCCAGAACACGAGTTCCAGTATACCCATCATCAACGAAAACATGCTGCTTGTGTGGACCCATAACCCGCTGGTATGCATATAAAAAATGTTGTCAACAGTGCCCCTGTGATATTTGGAAGCAACCTAAATTACAATCTTGGATTTGTACAGCGGCGAGGACAACTTCACGAAGCTATGTTGCCCTTTTCGTGTACGATTTCTTTCGGTCACATACTTGGGTTCTATCCAGATGTTCACAAGGCTATTTTTGGAGCCAAACGCATATTTGCAATACATCGAAAACAAACCGACAACGAAGCAATTCGGTATCATGTAGGTACTGGTGGAAAAGGTTTGTCGTTGAAATTAGCATTGTGGATGCCGGTGATAATCCCTACAGTCTCTGCAGAAGTACGTCCATTGCCCTTTGCGAGTTCTGGAGGCACATCACCGTTAACATTTCAAACGCTCACCACAGACTTTTATGAAGGCAACGTTAAGCTGTTACAATGGCAAATTATAATACAACAAGATGTCAGCGCATCAAGACATGTGTTCTTGGCTTTCCAAGCTGTAGGTCGGACGGGGGTGGGGGTGGGGGTCGGGGTGGAGAGGATGTTACTAAATGATATTTGACAAGTTCGGAGTGTCTAAAGTTTCTGTGTTATTAAACGGTTATCAGGAACTCTGGAAAGAAAGTTTGCTTCTTCCTCGTGTCTCACGTGCTTATCATAAACTGTGGTCGTTTATGGACCGGGTTTAAAATGTCGACATAGCTCTGCAGATTTCCTAGCCCTGCTTGCAAACATTAATCCCGATTTATTACTTTCGTTGTAACGTCTGAACCTGTACAGAGGGTCTGTCGTAGACCTGCATTTTCATGCATGTGTTAAAGAGGTCCTCGCGGATGATCCCAACGCAGCTTCCCCACCCCATCCCTGGCTATTACAGATGTATTCTGTAATTATCTCTCATATGATGCTGTTGTTGGACGAGGTGCAGGTAGTCGAATGATTGTTTCAATGTTCTATCACAAATTTAATCTTTTCCTTAGTCCGAAACAGCTTGCAAAATATAGAGCACAATAAGAAAAGATTGCGGTGTCACATTGAAACTTTCCCCTAAAACGGTAACTGGAATTATCCAAATGTGTTTTTCCGCAACGCATCTTGATCAGCTTAATGCGGCCAAGCAAAAGAATACCACATTGCCATAAAAATTATTTAAATCAGAGGTGACACAAATGCGGAAGACTGGCGGAATATTTTCTTTCCTCGCGTAGTTGCCCGCGTAAACATACCCCACTAATGTTTCCAAAAACAGTTGCGTCCGAACCTTATCGGGATGGCTATTATAGAGAATGTTGATGGTCGCATATCTTCTCGTACAAACGAATAAAACAAGGAAGGTCAAGCCAGGACAACTCGCAAATTACCCTCAGACAGATGTCTTCTGTTACTCGGTAAGACTCGTAAAAGGCCTAGCAGTTGATGACCGTAAAGAATCCATTAACCAGTTTTGATTTACTCACTATGGCAAAGTCACTTAAGCATTTCCAAGTTGTCTTTATCAGAAATGAACCTGCATCTATGATCCCACAATAAAGGGAAACCAGTATTTTTAACCTGGATTTGACTGCATAACCTGCACTCATTGTCTCGCATACGTGGTAACGCCTAAACATCTTTTGTACTTTAACTCGTACTAGCTTGCATCGCCAATTAAAGTTGATGATTGTTTAACCCGAGGCGGTCAAAGTCAATTACGGCTGTTTTATTACACTCTGCCGTTTCGAACTCAGCTGGACGTGCCAGTATGTGGACATCTTGTTGAAGCGTTGCCTGAACTCGAGCCTTCATCAACCCCGCAAGCACGTATTGATTTTACCTTGTCACTTACAAAGTAGACATACTAATAAATAAAACCTCTATTATTAAAATTTACGGATGTTGCTCAGTCCGACGAGACGCTGATGTGTGTCCGAGCAGTTTGCCACCAAAGCTGATTTTGACGACTGAGTTTATTCAGCCGGGTTGTTGTTAACGTTGACCCGAGCGAAGTTGTGATTTTCCAAAACCAAGCCGGAAAACATAAAACGTCTAACATGGACGTTCAAGATATTGTATTGAAGCTGAGGGAGGCAGTCGCGAAAAACGTAGAGGAAAGCAATAAAATCGGGAGAATCAGAGATACTGGTGTGTTGGTTGCCTCTGTCGAAAACTATGTTGACACAAATACGAAATCGAAAGTTCAAATGTCTGGTGACGAAATGAGTGGAAACCTTATCATAAACGGAAATCGAATACATTTGATGCTAGAGCCAATCAACGACGACGTTTCTTCTGCGACAATACCATACGTGCATGTAAAGATCGCTGAGATGCCCTCACCGGCACATAAAGTAACTTCATGGAGCCAAATTTAGGGAATATTAATCAAAGAAAGGAGAGGACAGCACTAACTTACCAACCTTAATAAATTATCAACTTGTTTTAAATTCTATTGAAATGGTTTTAATAAACCTAAGCATTCTCATCTTAAAGATACGCGAGTCCAGATCATACTTGTTTATCTTAACTGGACTTGAAGGCTGGTTGGATTGAATGATATTACTGATAAAGGTCGTGTTCATCCTGCTTTTTGTTAGAATCACACTTATTGACACACCGGACACTGCTGTTGCAGAACGTTTTACCTTTGCAGTACCATTATCACTGGTCAACAGAGATGAAATTCATTTTGGAAGGACTCAACGTTTTGTCTGGATGGGTGCTTAACCGTCATTGGCTTTTATTTTGAAGATTAGATTCACCATTACATATAAGTGCGGGATTCTGACCGCAGTGATGCGGTGGCAGAATTTGCAAATATTACGCTAGATAGGCAGACCAATAATGCCAACATCGATGGTGATTATGTTCCATCTGTTGATGCATATCTGCGTGGAAACGGTGTTAAGCAACCCTCGAGCACTGAGATATAATGTTGTTACGGGCCAAATTGAAACCAGCAGTTGGGACCACCATAATGTACCAATAACAACTTGAAATCATTGCATTAAAGCGTAAAATCACCTGGTCGTTTATTGCATAGCCCGGCATGAAAACATTCAGGGATTGTTGTAATATTCATCTACAAATCCATCCCGGATGCATTCCTCGTTGATTACGTTAAAACAACATTGACTCGGCCTGGAAAGAAAAAACAACTGGTCAAGTGATATTTACCAGGAACGCACTTGTCCGTGTAAAAGTTCTTGGTTGAAGACGAGTACAGCGTTTCAGACTCGAACCATATCAATCAGTATGATTCTAAGTGAACGTGATGTCCCAGAATGCACAATTATGAGATGTAAATATTCTCCAAGTGCTATTTTCTATCATTAAATAGCAGTAGTACAGGTAACAAAGGGTAATATGTTAGAAGTGTGTGTGCATTGCACCTAATCAAGGCCAGAGTGTCGAGCAATTATACTTTGCGATCACATTATTAATAGAAGAACTATGACAGAACCTCATTGTTACCGACGTGAGAGAATAATATAAGAGGAACAGCAACTGCAAAATTAAATAACCAAGAGAACCGCGTTGTTCAAATATAAACGCGTGGGTTTTGGTGGTGAATGCTGTTTACGGAATCAACGCAACAACCACCGTTGGTCTTTGTATTGTTGGATTTGTGACCACAGCAACCGTTATATGCACACTGGTCCGGCCAGTTATCAGGCTATATCGATAGCAACCGGTTTTGCTGTCGGCACCGATAAAATAGGTTCATTACGACTGTATTTACGAGAATACGTGTTCATTCGAAACTTGTCGCGGCAGCACAATGTAGTCTCAGTAGATTTAATACACTCTTCTCGATAGCTATTGAGGATATAACAATTAGCATGACTGAGTTCGAAATGCTACTGATGAAAATGTAAAACTACAGACGTCTCGGCGCACAGATAAGAAACCGGGGCGTTAGTGACTTTGATTTACAGGCAGGGAAAATCGAGTAACTGTTAACCAGCAGATTCTGCTTCTCAATAATCGTTCACGCGACCAAAGAATAAAATAGTTCAGGCTAACAGATTTTTGATGCATAAGAATCGTTTACACAAGTGAATATTATCTTGTGTGCTTGAAAGGGTATCAGGTTAAAAATGCAAAAAACGACAACAGTGCCACCGTCTATACAAAGAAGGGAATGTCTGCACCTGTGGTGGCAGTGTTTTGACGATGACGCCGTTTTTGTGGTAATCCCAAAATTAATAATTGTATTTCTAAAAATTTATTATTGTATTAGCTAAATAGTTTTACACTAGCTGATTTTGCTGCGCAATCTTTCAGGCTAGCGTCAGAATTAATTTTACAATCCCACATCGTATACACTCGCGTGTGACGATCGGGGTAAAAGTAGTGTAGTCATAGGTATAGAAGACGTTGACCTATCTCAACTACCAAAATTTTAAATCCCCATTGTGATACTACTATTCCAATTTTAAAGTACATATTTTTGAAGTAAGTGGTATATCCAAATTATGTGAAAAATGCTTCTAGGTGCAATGAATGACTTCATTACTAGCTATGTTGAATATTAATGCTCACTCCATTACTACTGGATTTGTGCATTGTCTGATCAATATAATGTTAATTGTAGTTGTTTTGTGCACATCTAGTTTTGGCCTGATCAAATTCGTTTATAAACAAAAATCCCAACTATTCTACAAGAATATAGGAAGCTTTTGTAAATTTGCATATGTATGTAGAATATATTTGCCAACAAGATGTCGGTTATTGTATACAGAATGAGCACGCCAGCATCATGTCGGTTATTGTATTGCTATTTATATTTAATTTGCCTTGTTTGTTAGTTATTTTTTAATTTTTTTTATCTCATTATATACTGTGGGTAATGAAACATTGTATCTAGTGACTGGACCACTCCGGTGGCCTAAGTGGTTAGAGCAATATAAGACAGCTCCGGTGGCCTAAGTGGTTAGAGCGTCCGCCTCGGATGCGGGAGATCACGGGTTCGAACCAGGGCTGAGTCATACCAAACACTTATAAAAATGGTACTAGCAGCGGCCTCGCATGACGCTCATCATTAAGAGGTTAATGTTAGGACTGGTCGGCCTGGTGTCAGGATAATGTGACTGGGTAGGACATAATGCTACATGTCTGCGGCATCATGTCCCATTGCTAGACATCACTGTAAACTGCCACACTGCAGACATCGTAGTGATATGACTGAAAAATTGTTAAAGCTACATTAAAAATCCAACACACACACACACACACACACACACATACAGACATACATACATACACACGCGTGCGCGCGTATCTAGTGACTGATCTTGCCCAAAATCAATGACAGTTTTGGTAAGAATTTTTTTTTCAGAGTGAGGATCATTATCTTAAGCTGAGTCAAGGACATTTGTATTTTCTATAGCTAGATTTCGTGATGATTGTAATGTTTTGTTGTGATTTTGGTGAGGGACTTTTAATTATAACTAAGAGCATTCTAGAACAATGTACTTGTGATATTCGTCTAGAGTTTTGTTTTGCGTCTCAGTTTGTCATATAGCTGGTGGATTTTTTTGAAAGTCTGTTATTCGTGCTTTTAGATCTGGCAGAATCAATTTGTACAACTGTTGTGTCCAGATGTTCATTTGGGCTGGAATTTATTTCTTGAAACTATTCAACTGATTTTTCATCGATAATACAGTATCCATTAAGAATAGTAATCCTGGACAGAGACATTCACTGGGATTTATAAATTTCAAGCCTGGATTTATATTACTGTGTTTCAACAAATGGCTGTTGGCACAGCAACACTCTACGAGCCATCACAGGCACATCAACACTTTCAACGTTGAACTTAATTTGGATTTCCACTAAAGTTTATTCAGAACTTTTATTACTAGGACGTGTGTCTGTAATTCTATGATTATTTTGGGATTTAATTCGCAAAGTCGTAAGTTCTTTTTTAAATTTCACTTTGTATTCTAGGGAAATAAATTATTTGATGAATTTAACAAAGTATATTGCTTGTCACGCTTTTCTGTTACGTATGTTAAGAGCATAGACTCGTAACAGTATATAGAATATGCATGCCAGCATCATGTCAGTTATTGTAGATAGAATGTGCATACCAGCATAATGGCAACTATTGTTTTCAGAATGTGCATGCCCGCATCATGTCAGCTATTGTATATAGAATACACATACCAGTATCATGTTAGTTTTTGTATATAGAATATGCATGCCCGCATCATGTCAGCGATTGTATATAAAATGTGCATGCCAGCATCATGTCCGCTATTGTGTATAGAATATACATGCCAGCCTCAAGTCATTACTGTATATAGAATATACATGCCAGCATCATGTCAGTTATTGTGTATAGAATATACATGCCCGCATCATGTCAGTTATTGTATATAGAATATGCATGCCAGCATCATGTCAGTTATTGTATATAGAATATGCATGCCAGCATCATGTCAGTTATTGAAATTAATATATAATAGAATGAATAATAGATCAAGCTTTTACAGGAAGATGTTTCTGCTAATACATTTGTCATGTATGAGGAAAAGATCCCCAGGTTCTCATTTAAATAATTACTTCTATATATTCGCCAAAAATACAAGATTAAACAGACACGTGTAATAAAAATAAATGGAAAATATCTACGGATATTAAGAGAGGTACTAAACATCAGCCGGTTGAATTTGCGGATGTTTTATCTTCTGTACCTAAGTTCGCATCTCTGTGTCAGCTTGATATTTCAAGAACCTTTGGCGCAAATGATCAAGTACAGATATTCTGTCATTTGCCATCTGATTATCTTTTCACTGATTACAATGTAATCAAAGCAATGGTTTACCTAAGTACCCGTTTTATTTTGAACAAAGAACTCCCATGAAGGCTTAAAAAATGTTTCAGATACAGAGCCGGGAAAGGATTAGTGCAGGGCATGAAAGTCAAGTATCAAAATAACACATTTATTTATAAAGTCAAAAAAAGGAAATACAATACAGATCTACACTATCATAAGCAATGCCTGACACATTTTATTTTGCCTCAATAATATCATGAGACTTCAAATATATAAGTTTTGATAAAGTGCGTGCCTTTAAGTTAGAATAAACATTACTTGGAAAGGCTTACTCATTCGCAAGATATTATCACTAAAGATGACAAAATATGACTTCGTGCAAAATATTGAGAATTGCTGAATGTATTCTGTTCATGATGTAACATAACTGATCCACTTTACATTTTCTTCAATATGATGCAAGGCCCTACCTATGTAAGAGGTGTGAGGTTATTCTGTTCACAAAACTGACATTATCCTGTTCAATTAGCACGTGTAAAGTAAATATCATATTCATTATAACGGATGTGAAAAGAATAAACCCGGATACGACAGCATTTCCTTTCTGCCAAAGAACTCACTAATACGCACATTGATGCTAGGGTATATCACACATCGACTAGACATTGCGCTTATACGTAGCTAGTCGGAATCTATCGAGTACGGTCGCATCATTTTCCACGGTCTAACACACCGGATCAGTTGAAGTATCGCTGAACCATGCATTCCTTGGTCTTCAGTCTTTAGCGTATTGTGATGCAAAGTAATATACGTGTTACGTATGCGTACACCAGAAAAGACACAGTTTAAACATTAAAACTGTTCTACGTTAACAATAACTTGATAGGATGTCAAGATGCGTACACCAGAAAAGACACAGTTTAAACATTAAAACTGTTCTACGTTAACAATAACTTGATAGGATGTCAAGATAACCAAGTTAGTACATGAAATGTATCCGTGACAGGTGTGATTATGAAGGATTATAATACATTGGGACAATTCTCCCCGTTTACTATACACACAATTCATAATTTAAACAAACTTCTCACTTAAGAAAAAAATATAACTAACTCAAAGTATGCGCTATCTAATCAAAGCAGCATTACACAATGTTTAATTTGACTAACTAATGAAAATGTAGAAAAATCTCGAAAAATTTAACAAAATTAAATACTCTGTCAAAAACGATTGAGCTGAAAGGCAAACTGTCTTCAAGGAAGCAGCATACGGAAAATGTTTAATGCTGTGTCTAT
Organism: Megalonaias nervosa; assembly: GCA_016617855.1. NCBI lineage: Eukaryota > Metazoa > Mollusca > Bivalvia > Unionida > Unionidae > Megalonaias > Megalonaias nervosa. The sequence continues at coordinate 44,718 of JAECUM010005051.1, read as the reverse complement.
GCCAACAAGTTCAATCCTTGTATAACCGTTGTAAGGACTGGGAAATCATAATAAGTGTGAGCAGCTCAAGCAAAGTGTGTTTGAAATGACTATTTACAGTTCGCGCGGGTTTAATGTCAGTCGGACACCATTGACATTAACAACACGCACGCAAACTGAAGTCAGAAGTCATCACTGACAGCTAGCAGGTCCTAACGTCAGTCAGACAAGACGGTAAAACTGTACTCGTAATAATTGTTAAATAAATCTAGCATATACATAATGGGTAATGATGTCCGCATTATCACAAAGTTTGCACCATGACTCATACCATATTTACATAAAAATAAAATGTAGCAGTAACTGGGTGTGCATCATGCAGGGACAAATTAACTGGGTGTGCATCATGCAGGGACAAATGTTTTGATTCCTTCCGGTTCTGTTTTAAAATGTATACACTCTCAAATATTTATACAACATCTCGGTTGAGAGAAAAATTGGAGCCATGTTTCCCTTTAAAGTATGAATAATCAATGACAATGTTCATCAGAGAAAAGGTCTTATTTCACAACCAAGCATCATTCTGGAACAGAAAGTATTTCTACAACGATATGGTTTCTTGTACGGCAAACGTTAATGTTCTTTCAGGTGTTTCAAACTAAATAGGTCGAGAGCATGACGCAGTACAACTTAGTAATAATAACAACCAATACTTATAGCACGATGAAAATAAAATCTCAAATATCGCGTTATCTTGACACGAATTTTGTACATCAGTCTCAAACAGAACTGATTAATATCAAATATTGTTGAAGTTACTGGTTCCATCTTTTAAGTAATTTAATAGAGCATAGTGTTTTAAAAGAAAGTAAAAGCTTAAGATGACAAAAATATTGTATGACTTCAGTTTAGTTTAAAAAATTGCGTCCATGGTATTTTACCGACAAAATTTCTTCACGCTAGAACAGCTTGTACATTCTAGTCACGTTCTTAGCTTTAGAATTTACTTCAAATGTTAACAATAAATAAATTGCGTAAATACTGAATACGGGCTACTGAATACCTGCTACTTGACACAAATTTGATGATGGATGAGTGTCAATTTATAATTTCTCTACCTCACCGGTATTACGTGTTACAGCATTCTTACAACGGTTCGTGTGACCAATCGTTCATCTTTGTGCCACTTAGCACGTCGGTTGTCACAGATGCAAATCGTTGCAAAATCTGTCTGCGAAGAAAAGAGCACAGTTGATGGAGGATATAAATATTTGTGGGAAACCTAGCTTTTCCACTTTCTTATTTTATTTGTTTCCCATCGATGCCATTTTAAAATCGCCCATTCAAATGCGCTCGTTCTTAATTAAACTATTGGGGTTTTTTTTATAGTGCTTTGCGTGCGAATATGCAGACGCTTCTTTATCACATACTGTTCAGTATGTGGATAGTGAACTGAAATAACAATATTACTACTACAAATATGAGGGAACCCCATTCAGATTGCATCAAGTACTACATCTGAACTGTCTTTACTAACATGAGGCTGTAAAGCACGTGACCTAGTCCTCAGATAGAATGAGCTAGCATGCCGAAAGGGGAATTTGCTCGTGCGACAGAGAAACCTAGCCGCGTTGCTAACCTTTCTATTATTATCCCAGTCTGATTGTCTCAGTCAGATCGTCTCCGTCACGGTGTCCACGCGCTAGGAAATACTTTAAAAAGAAGAAACCTTTCTTTTTCTTCTGCTGTGCCTGAAGGAGTTGCTATAATATCAAACAACAGCTGATAAATAAAAAATAAAAAAAAAAAGAAAACCAACAAAAAACCATAGATGTCAAAAACGTTAAAATTAAAATAAAAAACGTAAAAAAACGCGTTTTTCCCTAAAAAAATTAAAAACGAAACAAAAAAATAAACGTTTAGAAAACGTTCGAGTACTTTTTATGCAACACAAAAATCAATTTCACTCAACGTCGTTATCACCATCTGACTGATCTGACCACTCTATGGTTTCCTCCATGTAATTGATATTGTCCGTCTTTGCCTTTAGGCGAAGATTTGCATGCACAAACACTACATCTCGAACTCTCTTGCACTACATACGGTTTCGCTTTTTCGTATGAATAAACTCAAATGTTGACCAGTTTCTCTCGCAGGCGCAGGCGGACGTCACCTGTGCTAAGACCCTAACCGCAACTTGTTGCAGCTCCGGAACGTGAGCTCCAAATGACATCCACCACCTGTATGCTGGCATTTCTTTAGCAGCTGCAACCGCCATCGATCGAGCAAATAATCCTTGTCCTGCACGATACACGGCGTGCTGTTGCACGGCTTTCACCTGCGAATGAACGTCGTCACGATATATTCTTTCTATCATCGCGTGAAAGCCTGCGATGACTTCTTCGTTTTGATGTTGGGAAAAATGAAAATACTCGGGATCGAGCACAAAGCCGGCTGCGTGTAGATCTGTATGTAACATTTTCCATCTGTCCATAACGAACTGGCGAATTTGTTTTTCTCGTGCTGGTGGTAAATCAGCAGCTTCCACAGACTGATCGATTTGGAACATTTTGCAATATACTTTTCCTGTACAAGGTATTTTTCCGTCAGCCAGTCGCAGTAGCTCAACAATCGGCTCACATACTTTAGTTATTGTTTCCACCGAGCTCCAAAACGTTCCATTCAAAATCGCACTTGTGACTGCCTCGCCTTTTCTTTTTATAAACTGCATCATTTAGCCACTTTTTGTACTCACGACTTATCACAGTTTCCTGCAGAGCATCCTTAACTGTACTCAAACGTTGCAGCATAATAAAGTGAGTAGCAAATCTTGTTTCGCCGGGCTTTAGAAGCTCTAGCTCAGAATGATTGCGAAAACATGCTTGGGAATACTGGTGAGTCGTGATGAATTTGACAATATCTTTAGAATCAGTAATTACACTATCTATACATCGCAGCTTCCCTATGTCTTCAAGTAAAAAATCCAGACAGTGAGTCGTGCATGGCGAGAAAACAATATTAGGATATTGCTGCTGTAACATCTTACGAGCTGCAACACAATTTGATGCACTGTCCGTAATAACTTGTACAACACTTTCCATGCCATACGATTCAATACACTTTGATATCTCGCCAGCAATAAACGATCCGTCTTTGATTTCACCGGAAGTATCCAAAGCATTGAGAAAAATACAGCCGTCACCAGTAGCTGCAAGAAAGTTAACAATGGGCTTGTTCTTCATTTTTGTCCAACCATCAGACATAAGCGTAATTCCGTGCTTGACGGCTTCTTCCTTAAAAGAGGCCATAAATTGTTCCACTTGATGTACTTCCCCAGTTAGCATTTCAGTTGAATTTTTTATTCTGTTTGGTGCTTTATAGTGAGGACCACATTTTGCCACGGCAGTTATTGCATCCTTAAAATAAGTACTGTCGGCAATAGCGAAAGGTATGCCGCTGGCATAAAACAAACGAGCGACAGCTTTGTCTGCATCCTTTTTCGTAGCACTCTCGAACATAGAGGGTAACGACATCTGCTTCTCACTTGCCTCACTACTAGCGACTTTTGTGGCTTTATCCAGTGCGTCGAGTTTTCGTTTTTTCGCTTCCGCTTCTAGTCTCACTGACTGCTGCTTCTGTAAGGCCTGCTGCACTTCACATGGAACTTTGGAACATTTGCTGATGCCAAACTTTGGATCTCCAAGTAGGTGACCTCTTATACGTACAACACCACTGTGAAATTCTTTATTACAGTAAATGCAGCTAACTTTGCTCAAAGTGACGTTATCTTTTTCATCTAGTACTAAAACATGTTTCCATTCTTCACTTTTTTCTTTCGGCATTTTAACGGCTATACACAAGAAATATTTATTTTAAATTCGTAATTTACTATAGACAATCTTAATCGCTACTTGCCCGCTAGTTGTGTAGGTAAGGTTTCAGCACGAGCCAGTATCGTTATGTAGCCCAGGCAGCTCGGCCTACAGCCCGAGCTGTCGCAGCAGGAAAATCGATTTTCCAAGAAACACTACGATTATTATGCGGAATATTGACCGAAAAGTTTATAAAAGATGTTTCCGTAAGCAACTAGGCCTATAAACAGACGGTAAATTACTGGTTGGACATCACTGCGATAGACTGTCACCGCATGTGGTCGTTTTTTTACCCCCGCGCAGATTGACCCTCGCCGTCACTTTGGACTGTGGCAAACATATTTTGCGCTTCAAACTTGGCGCTGAAGTTGGCCATCCGTCTACTACGAGTTCACGTTACTGCTATGCATAATCTGCGCCAGTATAATGATATTTGTTGCCAAACTTCAAAGGGACACTTGCGAGTTGCGACACTGACACCGCTATAACTTGCATAACTTGCGACGAGCAACATTTTCGATGGACCGACCGACCGATCGACCGTGGGAAAATGCAAAATTTTTATTTTCTTCCAAGAATTAGCGACTGAACGAGCAGCAACATTATCAAGCGTGGGAAAATAAAAAAAATCAGGACAGGATTTGGTCAAATTAGTATAAATAAATCAATAAATGAATAAGAAACGAAGTTTTTTGGAGAAAATAAAAAACGTTAAAAAACGTTCCGAAAAATAAAAAATGAAAAAAACGAGTTTTTTAGGAAAAAATAGAAAAACCTTTTTAACAACTATGCAAAAAACAACACCTTATCGCAACGTAAGGTCTCTCCATCATTGAGAACACACCATACAAAACATTTTCACACACACACACACACACACACACACACACACACACACACACACAGAGTCGAGATTTTGGTATTTTGCTAGATACTATAGCTCGTTCCACACAGCATGGTGAATGTTATCTTATTTGTAATCCTAATTCAGTAAATATTCAGGTCGGCGTCATTAAATGTAGCTAAAAGTACCTAATTAGTTTTTAAATACTTCATAGCTATGAAACGAATTATCTACTGTTAGTTACATTTAATGACGCTGAGCTGAAAATTTACTGAGGATAAAATTCGCGATACTGTGTGCAAGGAACAATGACAGAAAACACTGGCAATACACATCACTGACAACAAAAATCCAACCTCTCTCAAGAGCTAAATGCGACAGCTAGAAATGTGTTAAGTCAGACCTGCGTTCTTCAAACTTTGTCAGACACCCCCAAACAGCCCCAGCTCAATCTAAGATTGTGAACAAATAAAAATTCTTCACTTACCAATCAGAGTGGTTCATTCATCATTCCACACGCTATTCTAAAAGAAGATTTCCATGTACCGTATCATTGTAGGAGTAATAGCAACACTTGCCATATTTCCAGGACAGAAAATATAAATTTCCAAGAATATCATGAATTAGAAATCTCCTCCGTCACTGTACATTTATTTAGAACTCTCCTCCGGTAGTCTGTACAATGTATTATAATGTATATTACTGTTACTTACCATATACCTTTTTCCAGATTAGAACTGAAGAAAGTTAAAAGTTATCCATATCAAATATATTAATTACTTATTTTTATTTTCATGTGACATGCATCAATTAAATGTGATAATACAGTAACAATATCAAATAGTTTTCTGTTTCTATTTTGTCATGCGTAGAACTTGGTTATTTTATGTCAGCAGGTTGCCCATTACCCTCATGACATACTCGCATAAATGCGCAATATTTTAAATAACAATGGCACGTAGCTCGAGTCGCTCTTTGCGCAACACTTCCAACACCTAACAATTACAACTTATTTTCTTGGAGGTTTTTTCCTTTTCTAAGAACGGCATATATAGGTAGATTCTACTTAGATATATATTCAGATTTTCATAAATGAGTACAAAACCTGATGACCTTTAAATAGAGCAGGAAGCAATCAGTACCTATTGAATTCTGTGTTCTGAATGTGCTAACTAAATTGCAAAAGTGCATGGTTATTTTAATGCAGTTTGAAATAATTGGGTCAGAAGTCTAATATATGTCGGTCTTTGTACCAAGACAAGGAAATCCCAGTCGCGGGGTTACATTATTTGTCTCCCGTCGAGGCTATGCCTCGTAGGGAGACAAAGAATGTAACTCAGCCATTGGAATTCCCTTGTCTCAGTGCAAACTCCAACATAGATTCTCTTAGTCTTGGCTTTTATCATGATTCATCTCATGTCTGAACAAAATCCATCAAGGGATTTAAGAACTGTAATCAAAGAAAAAGACTTAGACTAAAAACTTACGCAAATATTCTTTAGCTGTGACGTTGACACTAATGTCAAAGAGGCCAGCGTGTCACAGAATGAATTTAGCTTCATATTAATTTGTCTGAATATGAACAAATTCCATCAGGGGTTCAGAAAACACAAGCAAATCAAGAACCCTGCACACAAACACCGTCACGCAAGTTGTCTATAAGTGTGACATTACCCAAGGATCAAAGGGCAAACGATTATGTCCCAGAATGAATAGTCTTAACTTCATAATGATTATGGCCAAGTATGATATGAATCTATCAGGAGGTTTGGGATATATATGCCAATGAAAAACGTTAACCGAAACCGGAATAAAATGTTGATTCTGCCACTGTCGGAAAAGTGACATAAGTTTAGCTTTCTCACTAAATCTGGGCTCGTCAAAAACGGGATGATTATCTCTCCAGGCAACCGAGGAGAAAGTATTGCACAGTGAATGGTTCCATGTACAATACACTTCCGGATCCCAGAACTTAAAATCGAAAATACAGAATTGCCAGCATTCTAAACAAGAACGATAACCAAGAGAAAAATTGTATCCATGTTTTTGTACTACAAGCACTGATTGATGGCCTCGATAATATATAAGGCAATTATGATTCAAGATAACGTGCAACATCTGGTCCTCGACGATATATTTAATATGTACATTCGTTTTCAATCAAATTAGTTTTAAAACGATAAAACTGATTAAGGAGTAAAGTTCGTATCGTTTCTAAGTTTTCAAACTGGAACAGGACTTGGTTTCTAATTAGCGTAACTATGTCGGTTTAAATTAAATACATTTTCTGGCTTATTCTTATACTGAATGTTTCCCCGGCGCTTTCTAAGCCTGGTAGATTCATTTGATTTCTGTAATACGATCTTACAGTTATTTCATTTTCAATAAAACAGTCTAGCGCCTATGGTTATGATACGGCAATGTGTTCAATCGTCCGTTATTCAGCCGCATGGTGATACGACGTAAGAACAATGGAACTCCTCTAACACGGACACGAGGTTTGTTTTGAAAAATCGAAATGCGTTGGAAGAATGTACAACAAATGCTAAACATGCAAAGCATATTTGCTCAATATAAATCACCGTAACCCTCATCAACTCTTGTGATTATGTATAGTTATGTCATCTTAGTTAGCAAGGAGTCGTTGATATAACTAGTTCTACTTTAACAATGAACGAAAGTGATTGATGACCTTGGCTAGTGAAGATGGGACTATATATTATTGCGTCATGTGGAAATCCTAATAAAGAAAACTACATGCTGCTAAAAATCAAATTGGCTGATCGAGTCCACTCATTTTTATGAGATAATGGTGAAGTACTGGAATTACAAGAGATGTGATGGTTTTGTATTTATCGGAGTGTACATTATGCCCTATCACAAAGTTGACGCACTTCATTTACATTGTTGGCGATTAGGTAAAAGTTATATTAAAAATACCCAACAATAATCATACTAATCTCACATTGAATTTTAAAAATTTTTACACAGGTTTTCAAAATTGAACAAATTCAAATAATTATGTTATCAAGAACAAACAAAATTTAGCAACATTACCGGAACGATGCATAAAGGGGAAACGGTATAGAATATCTTATTGAGAAACGATATTGTATATGTCGTAAAAAAAACCAGATGAGACAAATACATATCTAAAAAATAAACTATCATTTTTTATTTGGAAATTAAAAAATGTAAATCAGCGTTCACTTTCTAATTCAACTTGATCCGTTCTCTATTCGATCACTATAAGTTTTTTTTTATTGGGTGAAATTAATAAATATTGCACTTCCAAGCTCAGGTATTTGATCGCCTAACGAATTATTAACGTTGGCGAATCTTATTTTCGTTCCAATTGTAGGCAGCTTGGTTTAAAAAGATGCAGAATTAGCTCTCAGTGTTAAGCTTTTCATATATGACTGGAGCATCCTGACGGATATATTTCCATAATATTACGTTTGGAAGTATACAAGAACCTGTATTTATTCACTTTTCCCGTAAGCGCATGGACTTTTCTGTTTGTGTAAAGGACACATATTTTAGTCCTTTTACTCAATATATACCACAGTTTGAAACGAAAATGAAAGACCGCCACAAAGCTATCTCGAATTTATTTCCCTCTGGCGACCAAGATTTTTTTAATTGAGGGAATTACAAAATTAATCTATACTTACAGGAATGTACACATTCATAAGCAGCTGAGAATGAATTTCCTTTCCAAGCACTTATCGTTACTTTTAATGTTTCCAGTCCCCTAGTTTAGCATATATAACTGTCGCAATTGCATATGAAATAAATAATTAAATAAATAAATAAATAAATAAATAAATAAATATCACTCCTGACAGATGTGCTTATTAACTATTTCAACTAAAAAGATTGTAAATCATAATTTAAGTTGTCTATCTTAAACACTACTTTTCTGCAGTGAGATTATGAAAGACTTTTAATTGATGTATATTATATTTCTAACAGTTGCAGGTTTTAATTTTTCCAATCAATTTAACAACGTTGGTTGAACATGTGGCTCATTTTGAGTACGCGGGAAATCAGAAACTCTAATTGTCCTTCAATTGTTATTCCTATCGCATGTTGAAGTCTCGTAGATACCACGTACACGTTATACAAAATTCAAAGAATGCATCTATAATGTAGCACTGTTGTCATTATTATCATTTGTGCACGTGGTAGAAGCAAGCCAAGACAATGAGAGGACGCTTGTATATTACGTATTAAGATAATAAAATATTTTCCTTGTGTAGGTTTCAAGTCACTTTGACAAGAGGTCATGCAGTTGCATTGCATTTTGCCTAGAAATGTCATCTTGTTTTTAATTTTCATACTTCAGTCTAGCATTATATTAAATGAATGCAACGGCTGGAGTTAATTTCATGATAATACGCACGCATGTACAGTGCAGTTTCCGGTGTATTCTGATTCTGTCTCGCTGTGTATTTATATACTCCCTGAAGCAATACAATAAGCCATATATCCAGACTGCGGCAACTATCTGGCTGAGGTGTGTAAAATTAGTCGTCCATTAGACAATATCGGTCGTATTTAGGCTCCATTTATGTTCATACAGGGGACATTCAAAATACCCAACCACTTCCACGAAAGAAATTGTCAGAAGATTCACACGAGCGTGCCGATCTGATCTATGCGTGCGCGATTGTTTAGTGACTGTTTTAACAGGTCAAGGAGAGGCTCGGTCAAGAGAGAACCAGTTCGTTGTAATCTCTTGTGGGCAATAACCTTTCTGTCGTTATTGAATACCGATTATGGGAAAATGTTTAGATCTTCTTGTTGTTGTTGTTGTGGGGCTTAACGCCATTTTTCAGCACACGATAGGCTATACATGGCGGCCAGTATTAATGGTGGAGGAAGAAACTGGGAAATCCCCGGAAAGAACCACCGACCCACGAGAAGCTACTGGCAATGTTTAGATCTTGATATTATATTGAAATCAATATCTCTGTACACGCTGTTGTAATAACGATAATGGGAATCAGTCAAATATGTAACAAGATCGGCTTGGTGGGAGACGTGGGCTAAGATTTGATTAGCTTTTCCGAGAGATATGAATATTTATGATTTAATAGTCACATTAATTCTCTATCACAAATGTATATGAAAACAGTATCTACATCATATATTCATCATCGAACAACCGGAACATTGCGCATTACAAAATCTTCTGCATGTATACTCGTCGTCGTAAATATTATGCATTTAGGTAACCCATTACAACACGGGGGGAGGGGGGGGGGCGAGTGGCTAAGTGGTCAAAAGCGCTCACCTTTCCGAATCACTGCCATCTAACCTCTGTCTGCGTTGGTTCGAGTCTCAGGCTTAGTTAACGTGGATACGTAAGAAAGCCTGCCAGTAGCTTCTCGTGGGTCGGTGGTTCTTCCTCCACCAGTTACACTGGCCGCCATGTATAGCCTATCTTGTGCTGGAAAATGGCGTTAAACCCTACAACAACAACAGCACCGAAGCAGAAAATCGGCAAACTTATTCCAGCTTTAGTATAAAAATAAACTTGGTTCTTGCTATCATTTATTTTAACAACCTCGACACTTGCATCGCAATAAAATTTATTTCGGAAATTAGTTTTAAATATAAATCATGAGGTAAAGACAAAGAGACTCCAATTGTAAAGATCAGTTGATGCGTTATATTACAAAAGAGGGTAATTCTTCAAAGTACCTTAAAAGCTAGAGAACCACAGGAAACGATCCAAATGCAGTATAACATCATGCGTAAAAGCTTTATCAGTTGAAATATATACAGCAAACACGCGTATATGTTTCATTTGCTGTTCATAATGTCATACTCCGCTGTGAAAGCTTACGAGTCCCCTGCAATTGTTGCAAATAAAATTTATTTAGTTTGAGCAGGTTTGAGATCATGCTGTTAACATGTCACGGTCATCGATGAGAAGAAACTTCAGGATGACACACAGTCGAAGATAGCAAACAATCAGATCGATCGAAGATCGTAAATTACCGTGTGTACTCTTATAAATCGAGTCAAACTGCAGGCAACAAAGATCCTGGTCTGCTGTAGCATAATAAGCCTGCAGATCAGAGTCTATGATGTTCTTTTTTTCTTTCTACTGATTACTCGTAACAAAATGCACAGATCCAGATCTGCCGTCCCATATGTGCCGGCAAATCTGGGTCTTATGCAATTTGCAGTTGGGCTGTTCTTATAAGAAACTACATACGGTAATTTATACAAGTATGTCGTAAATTAATTGATACTAGTATGTCGTAAATTAATTGATACAATGCTCAATACCAATCTTTTGTCATGCTCAGATAATATCAACAATCACAAAGGAGTTTAATTTTGATAAGTTTATTTCTTCATTCAGCGGGAGAATATTAACTCAATCTGATATGTATACACAGAAGTTGGTGATTTCTAGGATGCGGTATTAGACCACCCAACTTCTTACGATATTTAATCCAATTACGCTAAATTTGAATTTCCTTGGTTTGGCGGTAAGGAAATGTGCTCTTCAGTTGTTGTTATCGCACCTGTCGAGTTGTAACCGTTACTATTCACTCGTGAAAAGCAGGTTGAATGGTAAAAAAAATAACATAGTTCTCGCCGGAGATTTGAAAAACAGATCCACCTTGCTGTGATCATAGTTTATGTTCAGAAAGATCAAGCACGTGTTGTTTAATACAAAAAAAGTTTATAATTCATTCTGACATCTAATTCCTTTCATGTAAGTCGTAAACAATGCACATGCGAATTTATCAGTAATTGTTTTGGATTTCAGCGTCCATTCTTACTGCAAACTGTAAATTCTCTCTAAACGTGACCTAAAATTTGATTTCCGCCCCAAACCAATTTGTAACTGATGTAACAAACGCCTTCCTACTAGCTTACGATTTTCTAAATGATTTTCTTACGGTTCAAAAGAAATAGATCTAGATCCTACAACGTGTTCTACTTATATTGTGAGAAGCAATAGTACTGATAAAATTAGTATGCAAAAAGACTAAACAATGTTAACTAGCACTGATAAAGTTAGTATGCAAAAAAACTTAACAATGTTAACAGCCTTTGTGTTTTACTCATGAACATTTAGAAACAAAAAATAGCAGAATCTTCCCTTGCATGATGCCGTAATTCATCAATCATTAATCGTTGGATCAAATTGTTGTACATGTAAGTAATATATTTTGGCCATATCTTGTCTGAATTTGCTAAATTTTGGCTATTGACTGAAGTATGAAATAAAGTTATTATTTATTGTTGTTATTATTATTATTATTGATGATATCGTTGTTGTTGTTTCAGCATGGATTTTGCTTTTGTTAGTCGATCCCACCATCTAAATATGGAGGGATCGGCACTGATCTTATGTCAATCGCCCTGTAGTGGCATTGAAACGGCGACAGCTTTCTGTGTCTCTCTCTCTCCTTTGTTTTGCCAACTCTTGAATTAAACTAGCTGGGCTGTGATGTTTCTTTGTGCAGAAAGAGGGTCTACGCACGCGAGAAGACTCGTATACAGGTTATTCTCACAGCTTTTTTTTACTACTAAATGATTGAGCAGACCGCTAGAAATATCCCCGCAATTTTCACTTGTCTTTATTCTGATGTACTTCTGCAAAATTAATTTTCATTATACTTCATCAGGAATTCCAGTGAATTTACCATTCTTTGCGAAGAAATACGTCTTAACCTGTACAACTTTGAACGTTCAAATTAGACGATGACTTTAAACTAAGAATAAATTCGGACTAAGCCAAGGCACTGCACTATGTAGCAAGGAGAACTTACTAAGTGGAAACAGGAGCGAACGAAAAGAAGATTTGATACAACAAAAAAAACCCCAAAACATATGCAGCGCAACTTAGCAATAAAGATATGACAACTACGACGTCCCATGCAAGTTATTACGTGTCTTAAAGCTTCGTCTGAGTAACCGTTTCTACGTAAATGGTTTACATCAGGAGTCTCAAACACGTGGCCCGTCGGCTGCATACAACCCTTCGGGTTATTTCATGCGGTCCGCAACGACACACATAATTTGTCAAATAATAATGTAAATGTTTTCTTCGCAGCCAGACAGTTTTGATAAAAATTCGATCCTTACATCGTTAACTTTTTTGTTTCCAGCATTTCAACTGGCTACCTTTTATATGAACCGCTTTCGCCAATGTGCCCCTCGTGGTGATTTGAGTTTGAGACCCTTGGTTTACAATTTAAACAAAACAAGTATTGATTTGCCTGTATCAGGAATGATCACTTGATAGAATTGAAAATGTGGGTTTCACTTTATCGCCGTCGAAAAATTCTTTTAGGAAACGATTACATAGTATTAAAACAAAAGAGATAATTCATTTTCGAGACTTAAGTCTTTTCGCTGAAACATCAATTTTCTTCTTCGTGTGTTATTACTAACATGAAGATACACTTTCATATGAAAAGATACCAACGGAATATATCAAAGACCGGAACTTATTAAAACCGCCGGCAGATGTTGTGACTTTCATTTTATCTTTAGTTAGCGTATTGCTAACACGACATCTTAAATTTTACTTCTATGAGGAAACGAGTATATTAAAGGGGTGGGGGTTAAGGTCTTGTTATATTTTTTAATATATTTTTTGTTTTTTATTTCTGTCTGGACTATGTTTAACAGTCACATCTTTCGATGTATCTTATTCATAATTCCAGTGATTATATAATCAATACCTAATGTGTTGCTGTACCGTAAAACACCAAATCAAACCACCAAACCATACTTATTTTATTGTGTTATATTGGTTTAAATCCTACATTATGAAGCGTATCTACAAGGAATGACACAATAACTTGGAAGTAATCACTGCAAAGGCAGAGTTTGCCCTCTTTGATGATAGTTGAAATTAACGTCATTTACGTCAAAATTTATAACGGAACCTCGCATAATGTCTGGAATTGGACAGACACAAAAGTTTACAAATATCGCAAAGAGATACCAAAATCAGAGCATTTGTGTTCAGTGTGAACTTAATCGAAGAGTGATCTGTTTAATAAACGAAATAAGATTCAACACAAAAATGTAAATCTGAGCTGAAATAGCATAGTTCGAATAATTGTATACTTGTGGAATGATCGATTCAGTCTTATTTTGCCGACCTCTGTAACGTCAGGACTCACACCCATCTGATTAGGTTCAAAACTAGTATGTCACGTTCATTTAAATGTGATTTATTAAAACTATAACTGAATAAAGTTGATGCAAGTTATTAAATCGATTTTTGTCAGCTTGCTTGCATCTTTCTCGCAATAAGATCACAAAAATGACTAAGCGAACATTATGCGATATGTATGTTATTCAATACGTCGCCTGTCATCCTTCCGCCATGCAAGTAAATCGGCTTAAAAACCTATCAGCGAAGTACATTATTTATTTAGGTAATCTAGTGAAATAAATCTGCTTGTTTGCTTCTGCAGTTTTCTTAGACTATTAAAATTTTTGCTTGGTTTAACAATTTGCCATTAATCTTAATTTGCGCAAAAAATACGCATGAACACACTTGCAATCGGCATTAACGTTTCATAAGCCAACTAGCGCCCACGTTTTACGTCATATTATTCTTAACCCCAGTTTTCGGACTAGAAAAGCTTGGCTGCTATCATACAAAGAACAAAATTTGAATGAAACACTGAAGGAAAATTGTCCATATCTCTCACAATAGCGTGGGGATCAAATTTCGTTTTAGGTGTTACATAGTCACACCAAAATGAGTCTTGATCGTATTGGAATTTATAATTGAGATTTTATATGCTATCAATGACGCCAAACCTGATATTATACGTCAACCCAAGGAGGGTGGAAGGGGAGGTCAATTTTGTACCACTCGGTGATGAATTTTTGCGCCATCAAAATTTGAAACACCGTCATCTGATATCGCGTGGAATCCAGCCGTGAATCGAATAGTGATCTCCAAATGGAATCATCATGCGATGTCAACGCTGTCTCAGGGCCAAATAGGAGTCGTTGCGTTAGCGCATACCCGATCGTATGTCCAACAGCGACTGCTTTGTTGCCAACGACGTAGTGATCGAAGATAATCCTGAAATTGTAACGTTGCCAAAAACCGCCAAATCCAGGTTCATATTTAGCAAACGAAACGATCTTATCAGGATAACACTCACTGAGCGACGAAATACGTCGTTTTGGAGCACCAAGCACGTGCAACATTGGTATAGTTCCTGGCAAACTTGGCGATGTCAGGGAAGTCGTCGCTCGGGATTTAAACATTATAAGCTCGATTGCATTTTGTCACTCTGTGGTAATATTTCAGGCGAAAAGAGATAGTTGGATCAAGATAAGTGTTCGTAGAATACCACTTGCAAGCGAACCCGTGACGCAATTATATTTCTCGATGATATTATTGATAGAACAACTATGTAGACACTGATCTTGATCATGATCCACAATTCTACCGCACAAATACAATCATGAAAGCGAGGCAACAACTGCGCGACGAAGTCAACAAACACATTAGATTTCTCACAATCTATATAAATATTCGTGTTATTTTGTCCATGATGGCTGGGCGTTGTCTATCGCGGTAACGGATGGGCTTGGTGTCGCCAGGGTCGCTACTATCGCGACGCTATCATGATAATGCTGTCCGAGACGAATAATTTCAGACGTCTTCGCGATCAGATACGAGCTCGAAAAAAACAGCAAATGAATAAACGACGAGAGGTAAAACAATACACACGATTTTTGCTTGTCAATGGATGGATCCTGTATTGTTTTACGTGAGTCACAGACGTAATGAATGTAAAATATGTAGACAAATTATCGTCAAGCAGTAGCTGTTGCACGGTATCGTGTTCCAGAACGTCATTGTCCCTCACTCTTTTTGTTGCTCCTGCTGTTGAGTTACCGTGACAAGAACCCATATAGATTCTGCGCGTTGACTATGATTACATCGTCGATTAAATTGCTCCCCAAGTGCGATTCGGACACGCTGAAGTGCAGTTCCCCACGGGAGAAGTTTCCGCGTTGGAATATTTTCTATCGATTCAGTAAATGACTAATTCTTTTATTAACCTGTATTCCGACAGTAACATGTAACGATTCTCAGCATGTAATTGTTTGATAATATAAGATAGGTCTGTTATACGGTCAACGTTCGTGTTGAGTGCTTTGCTAGCGCTGGTTACAGGAACTGCTTTGGTCTACTGGGATACGACTGTTGTTCTAGTCGTTGCTGTTCTTGTAGTTGTTGTTGTTGTCGTTGCTGTTTTTGATTTTCTTGTAGTCGTTGTTGTTCTTGTAATTGCTGGTTATCCATTGTTGTGCAGTATATACTAGTTCTTGCCCGGCATGTACTTTCAATTCTTCTCGTTTCAGTGACTTTTCTTCCTTTGTCATTTATTTTCATCCTTCGCTTTTTATGCCGTTACTGCATCTGGTTTCGTTTTTGTTCCAATTTCGTTACCTTCTTGCGCACAATCTTGCGCCATTCTTTGTTGTAAACTGATTAATGATTGAATCAACAATATTTACCGTCGTGTTACTCACGGCGTCAGTGACTCAATGCGGTGGCATACCTGCCAAAATCTTATAAAGCCTAACCGTTCCAATCCGGAAACGATTCCGAGTTGCCTCTACTGGTTATACACCACGATAACTCGGATTGCTTCGATATCTTGCTGGGAGAGCAGTCATCGTTACACGTTTTCAGTTATAACACGATGATAACGTTTTCCCAAAAAATTAATAACTATCAACGAGTTATAACCAGTGGTGATTATAACTGGTGACCACCGATAATTACAACTGGCTTTCACATGTATTTATAACCAGTGAATACCAGTGCGGTGATTAATAGTGATTATACCTAAACATGATTGCGTCCCGGGATCGGCAGTGGGTAACTTTATACCAATTCTTAAAATTCATCAACGGGGTATATTTAGAAAACTATATATTATGCAACAATGTCCTGTTGAAAAGATTTTTAAATTCAAAAGCTGATTTGTAGTGGTTCATTACGGCATTACATTAGCGAAGCTATTAAAGTGCTGAAGTAAAGAACAGTCGCCATCACTCAGTCGTATACGTCCAAGGTCGTTACGAAGTTGTAAGAACTCATATAGAGCCCGTAATTGAAATCCATAAGAGGCGTGGTTGGCCATTTAGTCGTATTTTTTACACAAATGGAAATACGCTAACTCAAGCTATGCTAGTCCGAGTTTCCTCTGACCCTTGCCACCCCATTTTTGATATTTGGACATTCATGTTGGGGTGTAGGGTCAGAGTCCATTGCCTATCGAAAAGGTGGAATTCGCTGACACCATTTGGTGTCGGCATAGAGTAGCCGCTTACTAGCTTACTAGCAAGGGTCAGAGGAAACTCGGGCTAAAGCTATGCTTGTCGTCGACATAACTTTTACATTTCTTACCACGACTCCTCAACTGTAATGAGACTGTACTAGAGGTAGTTTGCTTTTGTTCTACCGCGGCAGGTCTCGTGTATGTGTGTGTGTGTGTGTGTGTGTGTGTGTGTGTGTGTGTGTGAGAGAGAGAGAGAGAGAGAGAGAGAGAGAGAGAGAGAGAGAGAGAGAGATCAAATTGGAATCATCACGCCATGTCAACGCTGTCTCAGAGTCAGCTAGGAGTCGTTGTATTCGCGCATACCCGATCGCCGCCTGACGAACTCGCAGGTCTGAGCAACAACGAAGTAGTATTAGAAAACAAGGTTTCTAGCTCAGAGACCCCCTACACCCTCCAAAACCATTCTACGTTAACATTTTGTCAGCTCAAAATAATGACTTTCATATATTCTGACAAAATATGTTTTGTCGGGGTAAGGGGGGTCTCTGATCTAGAAACACTTGTTTTCTGCTACTACTAACATGACCATATTTTATGATAATCTTTTTCATACCTGCTGACTCTCATTGGTAGAATATCTGTTAACATACTGTTAATAATACGAAACTCGCATATTAAATCGTCCATATCATATTTTATACCTCGCAAATAAGATCGTATCTGATCAAGTAATTTTTTGTAAGTGATACTTGCTGTTTTGCAGGCACTTTTTTAGTCTCAAGTCGAGGCTCAATTTTTTTTACATGCTGTTGCAAGAGAAACACCAACACCAGATATTATTAACAAAAACGGATTTAATGATGCGCCACTTGAGATTATACCAGAGCTTGTCAAAAGCAGTGGTAAATATGATATTACTCGAAGTATTTTACTATAATACTTGTAACATTGTTTTACGCACCAAAGTTTTTTTTGTCAAAAGCAGTGGTAAATATGATATTACTCGAAGTATTTTACTATAATACTTGTAACATTGTTTTACGCACCAAAGTTTTTTTTGTTTTTTTTATGATAATATCTGTAATATTGCATTAGTACGTCAACATCTTGTTTTGGAATTTCTTTTGAAATATGATTGAAATCGACGATTGTTTTTTTTTTTTTTTCATTATACAATATTCGTTTACAATTTTTATACAATATTAAAAACTCTAGTACCAACAGTCAAATCAAGAAACTCACGGAACTTATTATTGTTAAGATCAGCTATAAAATCTCTGTACTTGTCATAAACATTTGACGAGGTATCCTTATATCGTTCATCTGTTAGTACCTCATTTTTCTTTAACCAGCTATAAGAATCAAACGTGTTTTCTGCTTCACGTTCATACAAATCTGTTTCATTAACCAAATTACCGCATTCTCTTTCTGTTTCATCAATAAACCCTAGTACCAAACTTATCTGATCCAACGTAAAATTCTTGAGAACAAGATATTGTCTGATAATTGCGTATGCGACTATAAAATTTATTAGCATTGATTTTCTAAGTCTGTATCGTTCAATTGTGAGAAGACCAATAATATAAGCTACTTTTAACATTAATATTTCGTATTGTTTCGTGAGTATTTGCTCAATTTCATTGTAATAATTTCGTAATGACAACTGTCTAGAGCGCTAGAGCGAAGGAAATGGAATATCGTCTTCTTCACTTATATCGTAATAAGAATCAATCTTTTCTTTCAACTTTGTTTGTTTAACTTCCTCTAAAATCTTTTCTCGCTCAACATCACTGAAATTATCAATTTCCTTTTTAAAATCTTTGATTATCTCTAGAGATTGTTGACAATAATCGGATCGAATTCGAGTTTTTTACGTATCATTGGTAAAATTGCGTTCGAGTACACTTTAATAATTAACTCCGTATCCACTGTACTAGCAATTTTAACGAGGGTTTCCTTGTCATGGTAGTACATACCGCGATGCTAAAAAAAATTTCGTTTTGAAAAACTATCGCGTACATTTTTGTTTCTTTTTAATTTTAAAATTTTAGATTCCATTAGTTTGTTGAGACGATCACGATTATCGTTTATTTTTTTTTCTTCCTCCGCTTTTCCATCATATGCTCGTGCTTTTATTAAGTTTGATTTTATTATCAAATCTATATTTTTAAAATCAAGCTCGAGCAATATTTTTTTAAACATAATTTCAACTTGTTGTTCTTCTTCTAGACAATCATCAGGATGACAGTAACTTCTTATAATATCAAAGTTTTCTATTGCTTTTATTAATTGTGGTCCTCGCATATGCATAACAAAAATAAAAAAATTTTTCTTCATCTGACAACGGAGAGTTTATCATTGGAATTAAAAAAAATTCCTGGTATTTATTACACGTGCTGATATTGATTCGTTTCCAACATCTTTTTTAGGGTTAAAAATATTATCATAAAATTCTATTGCAATGGTTATAATTGATGATTCTGACATTATTTTATAGCATTAGATTAAATTTGATCGTCGAGAGTATATATTTGAAATGCTGTCAATCCTGAAAACGGATGTTCAGCGGCGAAAACATAAACTATAAAATACAAGCACTTGTTGAAGGTATTTGCAGTCGGAATTGTAAAATATTGTGTTGTTGAGATGTACGTATTTTCTGTACTATACAGTGTTGTCCAGTTGATATCATCATTTGATCCTTGCAATTGTCAATTATAAATTCAACTAACACTAGAGTTTAATCGACCTCGCAAATGAAATTGCCAAATAGCGACTGCAATAGGACATTTAATTTTGATCCAAAAGTTTTCAACTTCTCCGTTTGTCGTCCATTCCTGTCTATCAGAGAAAGCATAATTAGGATAATTTTCTGGATAATATCACCATGCGCTTACCTCAAACCTAACTCGGTTAACAGTTGCCTTAAAAAGTGTTGGAATATACCCAACATTATTTCTGGTTCGTTTTATACCACTGGACAGACTGTCAACATACACTTTATTTGTCAGATCATTAGGGTTAACTGGAACATATGTCGTTGTTATTTTGTTGATTCTCATGTTTATGTTACCTGACATTGGTCCATCGGATCGTTTTAAATACGGGGTGAGTTCTTCTTTTAACTGAGCATAACTAATGACATCATTATCAGGTTATCTGTCATTGTGTCGCCAGTTTTATTAAGCTTGTTATCGTCAACAGATTTTAGTTGTGCATAACTTACAGCTTGTGTATTATCAATATTTGCAGGTGGATATATGGTTTCCAACCCAATAATTTTTTTGCTCGACATATTAATATTGCCTGTAACCGTTCCACCGGTTTTATCAAGCTTGTTATTATCCACATATTTCAACTGTAAATAACTTACAGCTTGTGTTTGATTTAAGTTTGCTGGTGGATATGCGGTTTCCAAATTTACAATTTTTTTTCCTGACATATCTAAGTTACCGCTTAAAGTTCCTCCTGTCAATGATAGTTTATTATTGTCGACGGATTTAAGTTGTGCATAACTAACAGCTTGTGTATTAACAACATTTATTGGCGGATAATTTGTTTCTAAACCTAGTACTCGTTGATTTGACATAAATAGGTTTTCTGTCATTGTATCGCCGGGTTTTTTTTATACTAATGATGATTTATCAGTTATTATTGGTTCGTCTAAACTTTGTGCAATAACTCATATTATATAAAATATATAACATAAAATTGTATAACAATAATGGCGACTATATTAGATTTTGATACCGAACGATTAATCAAACATAAACATAATAACGAACTTCCAGATTGTCATTATCTTATTGTTGATCGTACAGGCTCTGGTAAAACAAATTTATTATTAAATCTCTTACTCAACGATAGCTTTAGCTAAGATAAGGTAGCGTAACAAAAAATTTAATTCATTTTATCTAGCGCAAGGTTTTTGTAACGTTGACAGATTTATTAGGCGAAATACGGGATGTTTTATATTATTTCCAGGGCTAGATAATGTTGATATTGGAAATATTGCAACAAACAATGTGGTGATGTAAAAAAAAAGATAAATTTATTGAACTGTATCATCAAGCAACCAAAGACAAATACAATTTCTTTTTATTTGATAAACTAGCATGTGATCCAGCTAAGATGTTTCGTTGTTGTGTCGACACATTTCTATAGACGAATTTTATAGAGCGTAAAAAAGTAAACAATGGACAAACATCAACAAAAAATTGAATTACTAAAAAAATTTATTACAACTCGAGCTGAAGAAGCTCGTCGAGGACAAGTTCAAGCAGAAGAAACAGCCGCTAATTTTTTTAAACCTGTTACCGAAGCAGTACTTGGCAAATAACCAGAAATATCTGCGTTATCTCCAGAAGAACTAGAAAAATTAACGAAAAAGGTTTGTTAGGTTTACTTGGAGAAAGATCGAAAGAGGAACCTAAAAAATTGCAGAGGAACTTGTGAGAAACATGGCTGATCCTGTTGCACGACAAACCGAATTTGAAAGATAATAAATAACCCTCTAGCACTTCAGCAAGAAATAGCGAGACAGACGTTTAACCCAGCCGAGTTAAGGAGGTTAATAGAAAATTTGTCGGAGCAAACTAAAGAATTAGCTGAGGAACAAAAAAGAGCAACTGAAGCTACCGAAGAAGTAATGTCTCTTCGAGGAAAGATAAGATTTTACAGAAAACAAGCGAGGGTGAAAATAGAAGATTCCGAACTTACTGAATTTATTCAAAAATATCTGACAGAAGACAAACTTACCGATATTAATAACATTCGAAAATGGAATGATGATGATTACAATAAACTAAAAGTAATTTTAAAAGATAAAATTAATAAATATTTTGAAGCTGAAGAAACGCTTACAAAAGCTAAAACAGAGAAAGAAATGTTGGTTATGATGGAAAAAATCAGAGACGGAATTATTGCTAATGTTTAAAAAATAACAGCATATAAGTATAGAACCAGAGAAAAAGATTATGATAAAGGTTGGACATTTAAAAGATTATTTGATAAGTAATGAAAACGAACGAGATAAAAGATTACCAGAGGAAAGAACCGGGTCTGGTGTCCGAGTTTTTGCATCAAACTCTGAACTAGTTGAAGACTTATATTATTAATAACATCAATAGAAGCTGGTAATGAAAGTACGGAAATCGACAACGAAATTATTGATATATTAGATAATCTTAGATCGAGCGGATTATTAACAGCAGACGAATACGAAATTTTACATAGCGATCTTATCTAACAACTTTAATATAAATGTCAACAAAATTATTGCTCGACTCGTCACAAACAAAGTGTGACAGCACAAACTTTTCTGTCCACTATAATCCGCCAATAATACTAGATCCGAATAAACAGTACGAAATCGGATTAGCTTCTGCCACAGTATGGCATTCTATGGCAAATGTAAAAACAAATGTCAACGACGACTTTACATTTAATTCTGGTGCATGGGTATCAGTTAGAATACCACCGGGAGCTTATAATGTAACTGATCTCAACAAAACGATAAGAGAGCTGATAACAAAATATACTGCCGCAGACAATTTTGAATTAACTCCAAACTATAACACGCTGCGAGCCAGAATCACATTAACAAATAATTTGATAATTAATTTTTCACCAGCGATTAGTATATCATCATTATTGGGCTTTAAAAACCAACAGTATGGCAGTGTTGCAGAACAAAGTATATCGTATGACGGAGATCTGCCAGTGAACATAACAAGTGAACACAATATTGATTAATTGCTCTATTGCAGCAGGGTCTTATTCACCTTTAGGAAGTCAAGGTCAAACAATCTATAGTTTTTCACCAGACGTCCCGCCTGGGTCACTAATGCAAATTACTCCACGACAAATAATATACTATCCGATTACTCCTGAAAATCAAATAACCAGCACAACAATGCAACTAACAGATCAATCAGGACGACAAATAGATCTTAACAATGAAATTGTCACTTATTACTTACACTTACGCGCGATCACGTTAAATTTTGTGAACCTAATTTAATAACAAAGATGAGACCAAAAAAAGGTTTATAGAAGAAAAATTGTAGGTGGATTTCTTGGAAATATATTTACAAAAATAGTTGAAAATATCAGAGGAATTGCGCGTAAAGTAGCACCAATTGCACTTGACGCAGGCAAAGCTATTGCTAGCACTGCTGGCACCACAGTAGGACAAAAGATCGCTGCTAAAATTAAAGGCAGCCCGCCTTCAAACGCGGAAATCAAGCGAGCAATATCAGATATTGCACCAAAGGAGGAAACAGAACGAGCTTTGAAAGCTACAACAAAAATTTGTGACTACGTGGTGAAGAAGTAATACGCAAACTTGTAAAGAAAACAAGACAAATAACGCCTGCTGCTTTTTAATTGCTGTAATTTGTGTGCCACAATTTTGTGTGGATTATAGAATAAATAATGTCAGTTAAAAATTATCTCGATCTTCCCGAAGAACATGATACCGACGACACAGTGACAGAATTCGAGTACGTTGAGTATCTCGATGAAAACTCAAACGAACCAAATAAAGGTGGCGTCAGAACTTTTAACACAAGAGATGAGGACGTGTTTGTATTGCCGCACAAGGCGGTGTTAGAAGTGCTTGGTAAGTTACAAACTGTGATAGGCGGTGATATTGCAGCTGGTGCATAAATTGCACTTGTCAATAACGGTTGGAGTTTATTTAAAAGCGCACGGTACCAACTGGCCAATCAAACTGTGGAAGATATTTCAATGCACTTGCCTATAGAGAGTACGATACTAAATACTAAGATTATTCGAGATCAGTGGCCACAAATATGATGTGGTTTAAAGATGCTGAACTTGGTTTATCTGCTTCAGGCGAATTTATTTCAGGTGGTGCTCTTACACACGGCGCTGACGCTTCTGCAGATCTAGTAAACGTTAGAAATTTTCTTATAGCAAATGCTGTAAAATTTGGTATTAATCCACCAGCTGCAGCGGCAGATGTAAACGCTGTGAGAGTCTCGCTGACATAAGCGTGTAATAATCTTAGTATAACACCACCAGGTGTATCCACAGATGCAGTCGCTATGTTAAATTTAAAAAACGGTGTTATTAGTACACGTAATATAAGATACAACGAGGGATATGCCAAACGAAAAGCATTTGCCGCAGAATCTCGCCAAATAACAATGATGCTTCCGTTAAGTACAATATTTGGATTTTGCCGCGAATATAACAAAGTTTTTCGCGGAGTAAAACATACACTTATTTTAGATCGAGCTGATCAAAACGATTGTATAATCCACGTCGCTGAAGTAGCTGAAAGACAGTTTCCTATTACAAGATTAGCGCTGTGGATGCCACGAGTTGTCCCATCTGCAGCTAAAACGATGAAACTCGAATCATTATTGACCGCTTACACGAAAAAGATATATTTTCAGCAAAACAGAATTTACCAAACAGCGATTCCTAACGCAACCGATTACACCTGGCGTGTTACAACTACATCAAGAGAACAATTACCTAGACATTTGTTCGTTATATTTCAACGAGAGGCACGTCGTAATATTCAAGAAATGAACAACTCCGTATTTGATAACCCAGACGTCAGATGAATCTTTGTTAGAGTAAATTCTAAACAATATCCCGAACGTGCAATCGAATGCAGTTTTGCCGTGGACGACACCAGAAACATATCTCGGCCGTATATGTACCTTATGGAGGCTATGAAAAAATATCAGGACGCGGACAGTGGATCTCAGATATCAGTAGAGGAATTTCTATCACTTTATCCTATCTTTTATTTTGACATATCAAAACATTCCGAACGAGTTATTGGATCGACTGTTGATATTGAAGTCACTTAGACGCTTGGCGTATTGCCAGCCGAGCAGTATAACGTATATGCGCTATTTGTCAGTGATAGATTTTTGACAATTGATGCGACCAAGGGAAGGATGACTATACAAGTTTAATCTAAGAACCTTGATATAATCAAGGAAAATGAAAATGGAATACACAACCAGAGAAATATACCTAACGCCCGGTCAAAATAAAAAATTATCAGCAGCGGTTGCCAAACGTAATTCTGTCTGTAATGATCCCCAGAGACTGACAAAGTCTCTGCAGTGAAAGTAATGTTGACGAAACAGCAAATCAAAAAACTTTATCGGGGAAATCCGTTTGTTCTCAAACTATCTGTTGCACAAATAACAGCGATGTCAAAATATGGCGGATTTTTTGGACCAGCATTTTCTGTAATAGCTAGCGCAAAACCAAAAATTTTACCTGTACTAGGAACACTTGGACTAGCAGCAGCGTCAGGGGCAGTATCTTGGGCAACTAAAAAAGCGGTATCAGGCTATGGTATCAAATAAATTTTATGTAGCAATAAAAGACAATGCCAACCAAAGCGACAAAATCTAAAAAAGAAAAAAAAAAAAGAAAACAAAACTTCAGCGAGCGCCAAGAAAAACAAAACAACGAGGAATTATTCCTTTCGCTCCAATTTTAGCGAGGTTAGCAGGCAGTCTTATTCCAAATCAGTTAGGGATAGGACGTGGAATGACTCTCCCAGGCACCAGACGCCATTGAGTAATTTTGATATAATTAAAAAATTGAATGACATTGTCGGATTTCGTGGAGTGTACTCTAAAGACGAATTAGATAATATATATACCAGCAGGCGGTTCGTGCGTTGTAAATAAACAAAACTTTGATGACGGGTCTGGCACTCACTGGGTTGATGTCTACGATAATAATTATTTTGATTCGTTCGGACATCCTCCAAGTGATCTTATAAAAAGAAATATATTTTTAAAACATTTAAAAAAATAAATGACTCATCTAATCAACTACAGCCGATTGGAACATCCGCCTGTGGTTATTATTACATTATGTTTATCCGACAGATGTCCCAGCCTAAATTCAATTTTTTAAAGTTTATTTTACAATTTGACAATCAACCATCTCACGCAAACGATGAGATTGCAATGAATTTTATCTAAACTAAGGAATATGTCAGCATACTGTCTCAAATGTAAAACTTAAACAGAGAATAAGGATGAGACAACAGAAAAAAAACCCACAATATAATAGGATAATGCTAAAAAGTATTTGTGCAAACTGTGGTAGAAAAGAAAGTATGTTTTTAAAGAAATTATCCGGAGCTGGAATGTGTGACAAGACTATTTTAGTAGATGATTAATTGACAAAGGTAAATATTTTTGTCGACGATTAAAAAATAAAATTAAATGTAGTTGCAATTGTGATAAAGATCTTTGTATTGAACAAGATGAAATTGTTACGTACTGTCAATCATGCAATCGCCGTGAGGTAATTGGCAGCGGTATTGATATCCTCAAATTTATTGGAAAATTAACGAAACCAAAAGGAGGATGGACATTGCCTGGCCACAAATACACTGGGCCGTACAATCCACTGGACGAACAGTTAGACGAAAGCTATAGTCCATTACCAGGACAAGAGCCTTATAATCAAGTTGATGCAATAGCAATACGTCATGATATTTGTTATGGTGATAATGAGCACGATAAGCATGGATGTGATAAGGTAATGCTAGATGAACTTAAAGATATGAAACCTGTAAATATGAGGAACGATTTGATAGAAGGTTAGTTCAAGGAATGATAGGAACAAAATATAAGTTAGGTCTTGGAAAAGAATTGCACGATGATCTTTCAGCTGAATTACACAAACCTAAGAAAAAAAAAGTTTCCGTGACGTAAAGTTGTCGCAAATGCCGTTGACGATATCTGGGCGATATATTTAGTTGATGTGTCAAATCTTGCTCAATTCAACGTTAACAAAAAATATCTTTTAAACGTTATTGACGTTTTTAGTAAATACGCATTTAGTGTACCAGTTTCAGACAAAACAGGAACATCGATAACTGATGCGTTAAAACAAATTATCGTTAGTACGGAAAGAAAACCGAATAAAATTTGGACTGATCACGGAGCGGAGTTTTAAAAAAAATTTTGAGCAATATTTGGAACAAAATAACATAAAAAATATATTACACGAAATGAGGGAAAAAGCGTCGTCATCGAAAGATTTAATCGTACACTAAACGAGCTGATACATAAACATTTGACAGCTAAAAATACAAATAAATATATTGACGATCTATCACAAATTATTGATAATACAATAACACAAGACATAGATCAATAAAAATGTCACCGAATGATGCAATTAAGAATCCAATATTAGCAAATGAAAACATGTACCGCAGACATAAATTTGAAGTTGGTGATAAAGTTAGAATTTTTCTGACGAAAAAACCATTTGAAAAAGGATTTACTCCAAACTGGAGCGAAGAAGTATTTGTTGTTGATAAAGTTTTACTGACAATACCTGTAACTTACGCGCTAAACGATTTATTGGGTGAGCCTGTAACTGGTAGTTTTTACGAGCAGGAACTACAAACAACTGAGCAAGATATATTTGTTATTGAAAAAGTTATCAGGAAAAAAGGTAATAAAAGCCTTGTCAAGTGGCGCGGTTATAGCGATAAATTTAATAGTTGGGTACCAACCAAACAAATTATGAAATAATGTTTTTGTAGATTTCCTCGTACTTACGTTTGACAGATTTACATTTTATTGGCTCACATAACGATATTAGATATCGTCTGAGATCGTCAGAAATCGGCATTAGGTTAAATATCTTGACAAATATAAAATCGAGTTTTTATATTTTTCCGTCGGTCTGGAATTCTAATGTTTAAAATGGGTTTTATCAGCCGCCAAAACGATTGATTTTCATCTACTGTAAAATTAAATTTCAAACTTTTCTTTGCGATATGATATTTTACATTATATCTGCCAGTTATCGGTCTGCTGTAATTTTTTTTTTATATCAACAACACCTACAATCTCGTTTTGTTCGTCGTCGTTGCTAAGTAGAATGTCATCCTCTGTATAACCAACAGAGTCGTGTTTATCTGTGATTGTAGCATCTCCTACTTTAAAATTATCGTCCGCGATTATATCAGCAAGTTTTTTTTATTAAATCCATATTATAATATTTTTTTATCTAATTTATTATTATAAATGACTAACGAGATAAAATATCATCAGAAAGTTAATATATTAAATTACAGAGAATTAGCCGAAGCAGTGCGAAAATGTTTATCAGGGAAAAGTTCTTATTCTGTTGACGTTATCGTTATGCAAGGTAATTCTAATAAGATTCTGCTAACAGCGGCAGAAAAAAAAAATTAATGACAGAACATTTATGACACTAAAATTTAACAAAGATGATATTTTAATGTTTGCTCATAATTGTCTTACCAAAACTGAGCTAGAAAATATAATTAATCATCATATTTGAAGATGATTCTGTCAAATGTTGATTGTGATGTTGCCGTCTTGTTTTATTGTTGCCGGATTTATGTTATAGTGTCTTGCAGCAGCTGTTATCGAAGGAAATCTTAGTTCCTCATCTGTACTAATGTTATATGATATTAAAGGTTTAGCAAGACATCTGAAATTAATACCACCGCCTCGTCCTCGTCTGCTATTTTCTTGTTGAGTGACAAGTTCAAGGTTTTCTAGATGATTATCTGTTTTAACACCATTGGCGTGGTCTATCACTAAATCATCTGAAATAGGTCCGTTAAATGTTTCGTAAATAAAATGATGGCTGTAATAATTAACTTTATCTGTTTGCGTTCCTCTGACACTTATTTTAAGATAACCACTGTTACTGATTTTTCCTAATATGTTTTTCGTTTGGATATTTCTAATAATTCCTTTATCATTCGCCTCGTAAATATCAAACACGGGATGAGGTTGAAATTCACTTTGTAAAGACAAGTTTTCAATGTTATCATCAGTAACCGCGCCATTGACATGATATATTCGTTGTCCTTCTGGAATTTCATCACAAAACAAAGTGTAAATAAAATCTTTCCTAAAGATTTCAACTCGCTCGGCATTATCACCTTTAACGCTAATCGTATAACCGGCTGGTGTTGCTTTACCAAATGGTTGTCCTTATTCGACGTGAATCACTGAACCTAACATATTTCCCGCGTATAAGTTATACTTAGGATGAACATAATAGTATTCTTGCTCGCTTGCGCTTGTCAGTTTTTGTTTCATTATACCATAAGCATTTTTATATATCTAATTGGAGAACCTACAAAAATAGCCACCGCTTTTGCAGGATTTGACAACAAATATCGGTTTGATAATCAAAATATTTTAGCAAATTTTAACTCTACAAATTTGTTTCATCTTCTGTATCCGATTGTAACGCGAGAACTTGCAGTTCACAGAAGTATCAAACTAATAGTGCAGTATCATAGTTACGTGCAATACCTAACAATGTAAATTTCATCAATGACATTGCTGAACAATATTTAACAGTTAAATCACGAAAACATTTTAGTTGGAACAAATATTTCCTCGGTCGCCGATGAAATACATCAGGAAATAAAAAAAAGATTGGAGGAATTTACAGTATCAGGATCAGGTTGGAAATTTGAAATGATAAAAGAAGTTTTATTTCACACAGCGAGATATAACGTACTTCGCGGTAGTTCTTACGTTGATCTCCCTCAAAAAATTAAAAACAAAAAATGCTGTATAAACGTAAAGAACTTTGATAATAGATGTTTCCAGTGGGCTATTCTTTCTGTGATTTTCCAGCAGAAATAAATGCTGATCGAGTTGACAAGTATTTTAGTCACGTATGAAAATTAAATTTTAATGGCATTGACTTTCCAGTTGCAGAAAATCAAATACCAAAGTTTGAAAAGCAAAATAATATTTCAGTTAATATATTTGGTCTTGACGAGCGTGAAAATGTTTATCCAAGGTATATTTCAGAAAAAGCTTCGCAATCAACAATAAACTTGCTGTTTTATAAGAATCATTACGCTTGGATAAAAAACTTTAACGGCCTAGTTGGCAGACAATATAATAAAAATAAAAATAAGAAGTATTTCTGCTACCGTTGTTTACAAGGTTTTTCTAAAGATGAAAATGTGCAAGATCATCTTAAATACTGTGTTAATGTTCAAAGAATAACAATGCCAGGAGAAAAAGAAACAGTAATAAAATTTATAAATTATAATCGTAAATTAAATATTCCGTTTGTTATTTATGCTGATTTCGAATGTATACTTGTTCCTGTGGCAGGCGCAGAAAATGATCCAAATAAATCAAGCACCAGAAAAATTCAATAACATGTTCCCTGTGGAGCTTCTTATAAAGTAATTTGTTGCGCTAACGATAATTTTTCAAGTCCAATAAAATTGTACAAGGGTAAAAGTCCTGCCGTGTGGTTACTAAAAAATTTAATAGATAGTGTTAATAAAATTTTCAACAGATTATCCAGAACAGCTCCAATAAAAATAACATCCAAACAACAACTTGATTTTGATGAGGCAGTTAATTGTCATATCTGCGAGAAACCTCTACCTGAACTTTGTTCAGGCGATAAAGTGCGCGATCACTGTCATCTAACCGGCCAATATCGCGGAGCAGCACATAATAATTGTAATTTGAAATTTCATGCGCCAGATTTTATTCGTGTCGTTTAACATAATTTTCGTGGTTATGATAGTCATGTCATTGTCGAAGCATTTGGCGATGAGGAAATTAAATCTAAACTAAAAATCATAAAGTGTATTCCAAACAATTTTGAAAAGTATATGTCAGTTATGCTTGGCAAACTACGTTTCATCGACAGTCTGCAATTTATTGCAGCACCATTAGACGAGCTTGTAAAAAGTTGTAGTAGTTTCAATAATTTAAAAGTTGCTTGGTGAAGACTACGTCTCGCTGACAAAAAAGGGCGTCTTTCCGTATGAGTATCTCGACGACTGGAGCAGATTTGATGAAACTTCTCTTCCTGACAAAGATAAATTTTACTCTCAGTTAAAAAGTGAAAATATTACAGATGACGAGTATAAATATGCACAAGATATTTGGAATAAGTTTGGTTGTAAGACACTTGGTGATTATCTTGATTTATATTTGAAAACAGATGCATTATTACTAGCAGATGTTTTCGAGAGTTTTCGTAAAGTTAGTCATGAAAATTATGGATTAGACCCGTGTTGGTATTAGTCTGCGCCAGGATTGTCATGGGATGCTCTGCTAAAAACAAGCAGGATACAATTAGATCTTTAAACTGATGATGATATGTTTAATTTTATTGAAAAAGGTATCAGAGGCGGAATTAGCGTTATAACAAAAAAAATATGCGGGAGCGAATAATAAGTATCTGAAAAATTTCGATAAAAATCTTCCATCAAATTATATTATTTATTTGGATCAAAATAATTTGTACAGTTATGCAATGTCAGAGCCAATGCCGTGCAGTGGATTTCATGGGATAACTCCAGATCAGTTTCTTAAAGAAACTGAGAAAAATCTCCCAGAACATGTCAGTTATTTTGTTGACGTTAATCTTGATTATTCTAGTTCGTTACATCATCTACATAACGACTGTCCGTTTTGTGCAGAGTCAATGATGATTGATTATAGTTTATTATCGCCTGAACAACAGGCAATGACAACAGCAAAACATTCGATCGTTAATAAGCTAGTTCCAAAGTTGTTAAATAAAAGAAATTACGTGATACATTACAAAAATTTAAAACAAGCAGTAGATGCTGAACTAATTCTGAGATATGTTCATCGCGTGTTAAAATTTAATCAATCACGGTGGATGGCAGATTATATTGATTTAAATACCAAACGTCGTGCTATTGCTAAGACCGACTTTGAGAAAACCTTTTTCAAGTTAATGAACAATTCCGTGTTCGGTAAGACTATGGAAAATATAAGAAAGAGAGTCAATTATTGAAATTGTAAATGATGTAAATCGCAGAAATAAATTAATCAACGATGACGGTTTTGTCAGTATGAAAATCTTTAATGAATATTTTGTTGCAATACAGCGAAGAAAGACAAATTTAAAGTTAAATAAACCAATTTATGTTGGTGCAGCTGTACTTGACATATCAAAATGGCTAATGTACGACTTTCACTTTAATTTTACCAAGAAGCAGTGGCCAGAGTCGGAGTTGCTATTTATATTTACTGATACAGATTCACTTGTTTACAACATAAAATGTGAGGATGTTTATCAAGATATTTATAAATACCGTGACCTATTTGATTTAACGGATTATCCAGCAAGTAGTGGATTTCATGATAATACAAATAAAAAGGTTATTAGCAAAATGAAAGATGAATTTATGTTTGTGCCAGTTAGGGAATTTGTTGGACTAAGAAGTAAAATGTACGCCGCAATTTTAGATGACGATAAACTGACAAAAACGCAAAAGGTATTCCCCGCAGATATGCAAACAAATGTACGAAATTTGATGATTTTAAAGCAGCGCTAAACACCTGCACTAATTATATTAAAACAAATGTTATCAAAATAAATCATCACAAACTTGAAACAGATATAATTATAAAACGTGGACTAAGTAATTTTGATGATAAGAGATATTGGATATTGTGCTGATGGCGTAAACACATTAGCTGTTGGACACTATGCCAGTACCAGAGGTGGTATATTTAATTAATTTTGTCTAAAGTTTATAAATAATGTTCGAAAATTTAACATTAGCCGATGGAATTAGTAGCAAAATTAAAAATATAATGGTTAATGGCCAACAATTATCAGTTGAATTTAATAATGAAATGCCAAGTATTTGTTTTAGTAAATTTGATAGAATGAAGCTCTCGCTTATTAAATCAGATAACAGCAAATATTTTGATTATCTTGAAAAATGGAGAGACGAGCTTATGCTGAAATACGATAATCTTCATGATCCGATCAGTCAAGAAAAATACGCGAAAATGAATATTGACCTAAACAAGTCGAAGGTTTTTGCAAAAGACGGTAAGTATGTTCTCACCAGGATAGCAATGAGAGAGTTATTTGAATGTCATCGAAAAGTAAGCTGAAAAATTAAATTTTATTTGTATAAACACGATAATGAATTATTTCTGATAGCTACTATTGATGTTTTAATAATTGGTGATGAAGTTCTTTAAAAGGAGATAACTCTGTCTTCCTTGTATTGTAAAGGGATATACACTGTCCTCATTAAACAGTCATATTGCGTAACATTACATGACTGTCTGTAGTCAGTGTGAATCACATTGTAACAGAAAATGATATTTTACATCATTTAACTCTCCTGATAACTATCTTGCGTTAATTCCACTTTCCTCACCGACGATAGAGATCTCAGAATGAACAATAGGCCGGGGGAGGGGTGTGATATTACGACAAACGAGTCTTTATCAATCGTTTCATATTCCCAGACTGTAGAAGGCAGAAATAACCCTGTCTGTGAGCTAGAGTAATTTATA
This sequence comes from Megalonaias nervosa, assembly GCA_016617855.1. NCBI lineage: Eukaryota > Metazoa > Mollusca > Bivalvia > Unionida > Unionidae > Megalonaias > Megalonaias nervosa. Next base: position 11,360 of record JAECUM010005051.1, on the reverse strand, counting down.
AAGCCGTTGTATCGATCCACTGCACCATTGTCCCAAATCTGTACATATGGTTCATATACCGTCTATATATGAGCCATGTCTGCAATTTTATGCATTTTAGTGTGTTGAAACTGCAGTGTATTTTCAGTGTTAAGAACTTTGGATTCTTGTATTCGAGGTCTTGGATAAATATTTGGATACACTTTCTACTGAAAATCACTCATTCTGAGAATAATAATAATCGTTCTTTCTAAGAGTAACAATAATCACTCATTATGAGAATAACAATAATCGTTCATTCTGAGAATAATAATAATTACTCATTCTGAGAATAATAATAATCCCTCATTCTGAGAATCATTCATTCTGTGAATAACAATAATCACTCATTCTGAAAATAATAATAATCGTTCATTCTAAGAATAACAATAATCATTCATTCTGAGAATAATAATAATCGTTCATTCTGAGAATGACAATAATCACTCATTCTGAGAATCATTCATTCTGAGAATAACAATAATCACTCGTTCTGAGAATCATTCATTCTGAGAATAACAATAATCACTCATTCTGAGAATCATTCATTCTGAGAATCGCTCATTCTAAAAATCATCAATTCTAAGAATCGCTTATTCTAATATTCATTAATTCTGAGAATCGCTCATTCTAAAAATCATTAATTCAGAGAATCATTCTGAGAATCACTCATTCTGGGAATAACAAGAATCACTCATTCTGAGAATCGTTCATTCTGAGAATAACAATAATCGTTCATTCTGAGAATAATAATAATAGTTCATTCTGAGAATAATAATAATCCCTCTTTCTGAGAATAACAATAATTGTTCATTCTGAGAATAGCAATAATCACTCATTCTGAGAATCGTTCATTCTTTGAATAACAATAATCGTTAATTATGAGAATAACAATAATCGTTCATTCTAAGACTCATTCGTTCTAAGAATAATAATAATCATTCATTCTAAGAATAACAATAATCACTCATTCTGGGAATAATAATAATCGTTCATTTTGAGAATAACAATAATCGTTCATTCTAAGAATAATAATAATCATTCATTCTAAGAATAACAATAATCACTCATTCTGAGAATAACAGTAGTAATAGAAAACAAGTGTTTCTAGATCAGAGACCCCCTTACCCCGACAAAACATATTTTGTCAGAATATATGAAAGTTATTATTTTGAGCTGACAAAATGTTAATGTAGAAGGGTTTTCAAGAGGAAGGGGGTCTCTGAGCTAGAAACCTTGTTCTCTATTACTGCTAGCGACTGCTTTGTCGCCAATGACTTAGCCTTCGACGATAATCCTCGAAACTGTAACTTTGCCAAAAACAACAAATCCAGGTTGATATTTAATAAACGAAACGATCTTGTCAGGATAACGCTCACTGAGCGACGAAATATGTCATTTTTGCCCGTCAATCACGTTCAACATGAGAGAGAGAGAGAGAGAGAGAGAGAGAGAGAGAGAGAGAGAGGGAGAGAGAGCATCCAACGGGACAAAAGAAACTTCTTTTGGAACCACACCATGAAACACTCATAACACCCCCTGGAGGGCTTCCCTAGCAGACTCTAAGTACCCCTCCCCCTTTTCCTAAGGACACCCGCTCGCGTTTGGTACGAGTGTGTAAAGAGGTCAATTCTACTCTCATCAGCGACCGGGTCCATCCTGGCCTCATTAAAATATGAAATAATTACTAGTTGTATCGCTGTTTCACCTTACGCCCTTGTGGGTGATGAATATAGCTTGCATACGATCTATTCTCGGAGTCAAGGCCTTGAATAGGAAATAACGTGATTGTTTGCATACTAAACAAAACAATAAGAGACAATCATCCATGTGTTACACGACTGGAATTGATTGATGTCCTATATTTGCAGATGTGATAATGAATGCACTATACGCGAAGCACTAGCTCTCCGCTTGTATTCTTCGGGTAAACATTTATCTTCCAATTTAAAGGATATTTCTTTCAATAAAATGATTTGTCCAAGTAATGGTGTGTGTGTGTGTGTGTGTGTGTGTGTGTGTGTGTGTGTGTGTGTTTCATAACTAAAATGATATGGTGTCTCTCATTCAGTGTCAGTAATAGTGTTTGTTTGACCTAAACGGACATTTTCTTGATAGCTTTCGTTGAGTGAAAATAATCGGAACAATGCCATTTTGCATACTTTTTTCAGGCAATAGCCATGCATTGCCAACATGCTCAACGCTGAATATCTCAGTAGTCGACATAAACATCATATTACTAAGGAATTATCTGATATTAAATGTAATTAAGCAAAAATTAGAGAATTAAATCTATTTGTATCATCTTTAAAGCTTCTTGTTTTTCTCGAAATAACCTTACAAACGAAAAAAGTCACGTGGAGATTATGTGATCTCTGTGTTGTTGACCTGTCATGTCATGCAATCAATTACATAACAGTCAAAAGCGGTATTAAGTTTATTGAAAAAATTACGCGAAAGCGGCGTGCTTATCCATTTATCAGTGTTCTTTGTCTATTATGGAAATCGTTCAATTTAATACTTGTCGTAAATCTTATATCGCTCAAGACATGTGGAGGCAAATGCCCTCATTCGGCAAGGCGTGAATGACAACGTCCCAGCTGACTCCGTGCAACATCTGGCGTTTATCTCACGGAACAAATATAGAAAAGACAATCCGTTCCACTTCCTCACGTGCAACACGTATCCGATCCACGAACCTAGCAAACTATAATCCATGTAAAACCGATGAAATTCATCAAGATGGTGTACAACGGGCATTTGATGGTGATTCATATTAATCAATATGAAACGAAATTCAAGATGCATGCGAAACCATCCCTCCACTGGACAGGTTATTTTTTTTTAAAAGTTTTTTTTTCATTTTTTTTTCATTGTTTTTTACAACAGCCGTCAATTGTAGAGAAATACTTTGAGAATTCTTATCTGTTCGATCTATTTCATTTACCAACAAAGTTACATGGTTTATATTGGTATGTGTTACTTCATCACTCAGCAAGAAATCTATTTAATAGTGATATCTAGCACTGGTGCATCATGTCCCACCCAGTCACATTATCCTGACTCCAAGGCCGATCTGTCCTAACACTAACCTCATTAAACTGAGCGCAAAGTGAGGCAGCCGCTAGTACCATTTTTATAAGTCTTTGGTGTTACTCAGCCGGGTTTCGAACCCGCGACCTCCAGCATCTCTCTAACCACTTAGGCCACCGGAGCGGTCTTATATTGCATCTAATATAATAATAAAAAATCCAACGAAAAATACAAAGACTTATGCTTGAATAGTATTTACTCAATGGAACTAATTCTCATACAGAACTGTTGTTAGCGTTATTGAAGTAATGTTTGTGACAGAACCGTCCACTTATAGAAATAAATAAGACAACGCTAATGGACAAATAAAACAAAAATAATAAAAACAATAAATAATATAGTGAAAAATAAGGAACTGAAAAAAAAAATTTTTACGCCTCTATGGTCTTAAACTATGTAATAGAAAAGAAGCCAAATTAACAAGTTTGGTAAGATCAACAAATAATTTATTCCCTAGAAAACTAAGTGAAGATTCAAAAGACATTTACAGTATTGTGAATTAAATCCCAGATGTCATATCACAAATCCAAAAGAATAGAATGTTCCAAATTAATTCCAATAATCTTGAATGTGACCACAATGACATAATCCAGAATGTCTTTCAATGAGTTATAATTATTCCAAACTAGTATTTTAGATTTTTTTTAAAAAAAACGATGAGTAATTCCAATGAATAACTTAAACGAATTATTCCTCTCAAATTGTATTTGAAGACAACTATAAGCTCTGATCAAAGATTCCCAAAGATTTGATATTAAACAGGAATGAATACCAAAGTCTCTTTGTAATCATGTGCACTTGACCTGCGACTCAATATTTTCTACGGAAAAACCCACCAACTCGTAAAACAAGGTCAGGTCTTGAACTCAAATTTAACTGAACATCTTGTTTACTTCTTAGAATCATGACACAAATCAAGTAAGCGTTAATTCCAACCATCAATTACGGACAACGATTAAATTCACAATCGGGAATAACAAATATGATATCTATATGGAATTGTATAATTTTTCTGTTGTGAATCGTGGCTTTAATTTCAGATTTCATTTTTATGTTCTCTAATTGTACTAACTTCAAAGTTTTATTTCAAGATGAAATATATATTAGATACCATTGATGTTATTTTTGTCAGTCTTTTCAGACGATAACTACAAATCAAGGTTTCTCCGACATCTTTGAAGCCTCGCCGCTGCGTGCTTTATTGCCATATGAAGGTGTTTCAACTGTTGACCTTCCTATTTTTCATTTTTCTTCTGTTTGCGATACATAGAATCTTTTCCTTTTGTGCTCTATGTATTTCTCCAATAAAACTAGTGAGCTTATACATCGCAACAGCGGATAATGTCAGTCGGAGACCTGTAATATTAACTGGCCTGCAGACAATAAAATATGCCGAGTTTATCTCTACTTTCAGTATGAGAATAATAAAGCCTGTACCTAGGCCACGGATTATGCAGGCTGAAGATTTTATCCTCGTGTGGCACAAATAGACCGATACGATCTTGAAATGTTCTAAATTGTGTTGAGGTATTGAGAGAATGCCCTGTAAAATGGATAAGGAGATGGGGTGAGCTCGGTAAAGATGGGTTCAGCACGGTTGTCTGTCGATTTAGTAATAACCATTTGGTCATTATTGAACACCGGACTAACGAAAATTGTGGCCATTGTCATCGGTTCCAATATAATATCTCTATACACGCGATATTTCACTGACGATGATGGCGTTAAAAGTGATGCGTTGCCAAAGAAAAGTATAAAGTGAGACCATTAAATTGGAGTCCTGGCGGGACAGTAGACAATAAAGTTGGCTGCCTTAATTTGAGCTACGGTAAAAGTATTTCGGCCTTACACGCATAACAGTAAGATTAATTAGATTTCTGTTGATAATGTTATCTTCAAATTCTTACAGACTTTAGTTTATGTTAATGATCACTGTACGATAGTAATATTTAATTCATAGTTATTTGACCACTGACTACTGACTACTCACAGCTGTGTGTGTGATGTTCTTCAGTTCACCACGATATTGAGGTTCTTTATTGATAGGCAAGGGAAAATGACCAGCAAACCATAATTAAAGGACATTAGAAGAACTATACTTAATCCAAATCTCCGTCATCAACCCTTATTCTTGCGTGTACGAATCATGAAAGCATAGTAATTTTAGCATCAGACCATTCCCCACAAAATGTAATTTATTAACAATGAACATGGTTTTAGACTAACTTTATACATGTCAGGTCGTAAATCTTAGTTACTGTCACTGTATTTATATTGCCGTAGATTATAAGATAAATGGCAACTGAACTCCACCTCTTTGTTAATGAAACACATATTCATACAGTTTAGTACCTTTTATGCAGTATTAGAAAGTTTACCATTTCTTCACACTTCTTCTCGCTTTCACGAAAGTTACAAATGATCCCGCACGAGTTTATCACCGCATGCATCCTCATTGAACATTGATTCTATTTGTAACGAGCTTTCTTCCTTCAGAAAAAAAACCCACAACGGAGTAGAATGCAATTCAGTAAGAGAGTTAACACGGTCCACACCACTAGCAACGACGCTTGTGGTGCAACAGTTCATGAGAAACACAAGAATAATTCACATTCGAGAAAGAGAAGATAGCGACTCTTGTGCGATTACAGTAAAGGGGAAGCACAAAATGTAATTTTTTAAAGTTACGATAATGGCTTTCTTATTCCCAGTTGCGACAAATTACCTTATATCCCCTTGTAATTCAACGCTTCTAATAATAATAATAATAATAATAATAATAATAATGAGGACTTCGTATAGCGCCTAATCTTTAGAAGCTCTAAGCGCTTTACAATATTAGGCAAACATATATAATGATATGATTACAAAAAACAAACACCATGAAATTAGAAAACATAAAACATGCTGAAAATATTTAAGGTAGGAATCATTATTAGGTCTTTAAGTTTGTTCTTGCAGTCGAAATAGATGAGTTTTGAGAGCGCTCTTGAATGAGATCACTGTGTCTTTGTGTCTAAGTTCAGTGGGCAATTCGTTCCACGTTGCTGGGCCCTGATATGCAAAAGAACGTTGTCCATATGACTTCGTTTTCATAGTGGGAATAATGAATGTACGATTGTCAGATGAGGAACGTAAGTATCTTGCTGGTGTGTACACATCCGCTAGCTATATTTGACCCGACTTTTACCTCGAAATAATTAGATCTTTTATTCTGTCGCAATTTTGATTGTGATACCAAAGTAACTTGGCAATCGTTCGATCTCGGGATTTACAGCCGCGACTGAAGAATTTAAGATAAGTATTCCGCTTACCCATAATTCGCTCTTAAGACATTTTGTATGTTTCGCCAGAGTATAGTAAATTTTATCTGGAACGGTTAATATCGATAAGGCCCCATGCAAAGTCTGGAATGTCATATTGAATTCTATTTCCTCCAGTATCTCAGAGATCATCACTTGTCTATTTATTCTCAATTCAAATTTGCTTTGAAGGAAAGTAAACATGCTTTGAGCATGGTATCACAGACAATAACATCGAAACCTTCGTTTGTAATCCGGAATCAAGACGATTCAAATTTCCATAATTGGTGCATGGTCTTTATTTTTGAGCACAGAATTACACTAACTGAAAAAAACCTTGTTCATACAATTATGTACTGGCATGACAATAGAGAAATCAAGGATTTAGCAATCACTTGTGGTTGACGATGCCAGTAAACTATTATGGTTTATTAGTGCTTGCGCTCCTTTCTTTCCTAATCAAAAACCCAAGAACCTGTACAGAAATGTTGGTCATAGTAAACACAATTTGTGCAGTTCAATGCCATAAGTAAATCAGAAATTTAACGTAAAAGAGAAATTTTAATCCAAAATATTTTGTACTTTTTTTGGGGGGGGGGGGGTCGACTAAATAAGAAGCAGATTCAAACCAAAGAAATCAGCTACTCCAAGAAGCTGATGTCAAAATCTAACTGTATTCTCCTCCACAAAAAATCATGTACCCTCTTTATATAAGTTGTGGTATTTAGTTAGAGTCTAATAGAAAAATTATTGAAATTTTGATACTAATTATTGTCAGAGTAGTAAAAACACTGCCGACATTTTTCTACCATCATTTATAACATGCTTCCTGCAGATGAAAGGTTATGCAACCAAACAGGACTGATACTGGATATTGATAGTGTTATACAACTATTAAAATACCAAATATAATAGACCACTCCGGTCCGGTGGCCTAAATGGTTAGAGCGTCCGTCTCGGATGACAGAGGTCGCGGGTTCGAACCCCGGCCGAGCCATACCAAAGACTTAAAAAAAATGGTACTTTCAGCTGCTTCGCTAGGCCCTGAACATTAAGAAGTTAGTGTTAGGACTGGTCGGCCTGGTGTCAGGATAATGTGACTGGGTTGGACATAAGCTACATGTCTGTGGCATGATGCCCCAGTGCTTGACATTACAATAAACTGCCACACTGCAAACATCGTTAAAGCTAAATTAAAAATCCAAATCACACACACACACACACACACACACACACACACACACACACACACACGTAAATAAAGTGAAAATTACATCACAAAATAGATGATGTTGTAGTCTCTGATGCTCACCAACAAATGCATATGACACAAATTCGTGACAATATGTTAGCGGTGAGAAGTGCCTCACAGACAGAAGACAATAAAGTGGGCTTAGCCCAACCAGTCAATAAAGTGAGCTTAACCCAACCAGTCAATAAAGCGGGCTTAGCCCAACCAGTCAATAAAGCGGGCTTAGCCCAACCAGTTAATAAAGTGGGCTTAGTCCAACCAGTCAATAAAGCGGGCTTAGCCCAACCAGTCAATAATGCGGGTTTAGCCCAACCAGTCAATAATGCGGGCTTAGCCAACCAGTCAATAAGGCGGGCTTAGCCCTACCAGTCATTAAAGTGGGCTTAGCCCAACCAGTTAATAAAGTGGGCTTAGTCCAACCAGTTAATAAAGTGGGCTTAGCCCAACCAGTCAATAATGCGGGCTTAACCCAACCAGCCAATAAAGCGGACTTAGCCCAACCAGTCAATAAAGCGGGCTTAGCACAACCAGACGAAAAACATTCTGATGCGTCTCTAATGCACAGCATGTAATAATAAAATACCACAAAGGCATTAAAAATAGACGGATAATACTTTATTTTTCAATTACATTTATCAAGAATTTTATTATTATTCTTATTCTTATTCTTATTATTATTATTATTATTATTATTATTATTATTATTTCATTCATTATATTGAACAGGTTCACAAAATATGGATTAAATGGTCAGTTTCTCAACTGCTCCTTAAGAGATCTCCCATACAGTGTTCATTCAACAAAAGAAAATTTCATTGCTTTTCAGTTTGCTATGTAATCGGTATTCCTTTTTCCCTGATATCAGTACAATATATATCAGAAGCAAATCCACCTGGTATTTGAGAGCGCCAGTGGTTGGGTGGTTAGCGTGTCCTAGGTGCGAGAGAAATGATGCGGGTTCGAATCTACCGTCGTTCCATCCTGGGTCAGCTGCTGTGGTGTGTCATTGGGCAAGGCACTTTACTCCAATTTGTGTGGGCACTAAATAACGTAGCTGTGTTGCTGAGTCGTAAAATTCAAGCCATTCCAAACAAAACATGAAATGCCGAAGTCTAACTGTCCAAATTATTATTAGATCTTTACAAACACTTGATACGTATAATAATAATAATAAATGCATGGTCAATCCATGTTTATTTCTTAATTATACAACCAGAAAAGTGCTTAGGATCGTATTTAACATAAAGGAGTGTTTACATGTAAATATCACTAGTTTTTATTAGTGATGGATAGAAAGTCTTTATTACAAATTTTCTAAAATGATAATTAACGTGGCACTTCTAGTATGGACTTATCTTCCTTTGTGTTGTCATAACATATCAGTACATCAAAGCAATGTGCGTGATTAAAGATGGCTTAGTCAAAACTGCAACTTATCATATTTGGACCTTGCCAGCTACGTTAAGGATTAGTTCATGCCTCGAATAACTATATAGACTTGCAAATAATTCTAGTTGTTATAACATGACAGAATTTACAGGCTTAATACATATAATCGATTTTGTTTGTGCTATTCACGTGTTAGCGTGTCTTAACTTATTAAAACTTCTTTGACGTAAATTTTGTTTCAAAAGAACAGCTACTTAGTAACTATTCCGCGCTTAGTATTGATTTTTTAAATAAATTTATTAAAATTCGAAATTTATATAATCTAGGCTATATGTAGTAAATCGTTAATCCAGTCTGCGAGGAAAGTGGGGTGTGGTGAAACCGTGCGTTATATGCTAACCATCATTAACAGATAAGCATGTTGGAAATTGAAGCAAAAATAAGATAGTAAATTAACTTTTCTCCCCTCATAGATCAAGTAAAAAGAAGATTTGTTGTTACTGTTTGTTTTGTTTTTTTTAATTTTATCTGGCACAAATGGACCCATGATAAATTTGTATTTGCCATGTCAAATATGTACAGAGCCTTGACTTCATAGAATAAAACGTAGTTCTATATACTGTGAATCGAAAGTTGTTTTCATAAATGACATAAAACGCAGATTACACCAAAATAAATATTTTATTACATTTTGCTTTGATTAAGTGACAGCAAATCAGTTGCTTTTAAGTGAAGATATTAACGCATATTTCAGACATTGACAATGCTTTGTAATCAACATTTATATGCATGTATACATGTACTTTAACACGATCTTATTCATGCTCTATCAATATAATATAAATTTGCGAGATCTGATCTGGAAGTCGCCAACGTTCACTATTTATGACCACGTTCTGAAATCATTTTTCTATCATCAATGCATTAAGATGCCAAATGGAAAGAACGTCGTAACATAAAAGCTGAGAAAACAAAGGGCCTTTTATCTATCGACGATGATCGAATACATAAGTATAATTGATTATATAATATAAGAATTCATTCAAATTGCTCTGACCCTGTATTTTGAGTCAGCATGAGCAGTTTCATATAAATTATATTAAAGCCTAAGACTAAAAGCTGTCGTATTCTTCCTAATGATTCGTTTTGAATGTGTGGTACAGGCATGAATTTTTATAATGATTCGTTTTGAATGTGTGGTACAAGCATGAATTTTTATAATGATTCATTCTGAATGTGTGGTACAGGCATGAATTTTTATAATGATTCATTTTGAATGTGTGGTATAGGCATGAAATTTTATAATGATTCATCTTGAATGTGTGGTACAGGCGTGAATTTTTATAATGATTCGTTTTGAATGTGTGGTACAGGCATGAATTTTTATGATTCGTTTTGAATGTGTGGTACAGGCATGAATTTTTATAATGATTCGTTTTGAATGTGTGGTACAGGCATGAATTTTTATAATGATTCGTTTTGAATGTGTGGTACAGGCATGAATTTTTATAATGATTCATCTTGAATGTGTGGTACAGGCATGAATTTTTATAATGATTCATTCTGAATGTGTGGTACAGGCATGAATTTTTATAATGATTCATCTTGAATGTGTGGTACAGGCATGAATTTTTATAATGATTCATTTTGAATGTGTGGTACAGGCATGATATTTTATAATGATTCGTTTTGAATGTGGGGCACAGGCATGAATTTTTGCGTGACATTTTAGACCTTAGCAATTATTGAAATAAATGAATCAACCCTAGGTGTAAGCAAGATTATAATTTATGTTGCAAAAATACATCAGTCTTTCGACTCCATTCAAATTTATATAAAAAAAAAAAATCAAATTCCAAAATGACCCAAGATCTTCATTTTAACAAGTGCGAAATATTTTGGGAATGAACTTGGGCATGACATAATCCCAAGGCATGTTTAACGAAAATAACTTTAAAAGCTGCTAAAAGTTCGTTCACTCTAGGATACCAATGCTGGTAACATTTAGCTTTATGATCTTCATTGACAACACGCCCATTATTACCTTCGGAAATTCATCACATTTCACAATCGATTATAGCAAGCAATATTTTAGACGACTGGAAAACCGTAAAGGGGATTATGTAGATAATATTACACACAAGTAAATCTTCTTCAGCAGCGCAATTTTTGTTCCGAGAAAAACAACCCAGTGCATAATTACTTAAAGATGATTTAATTTTCCAAGCCTGAATTTAATCAATAGAACAAGTCTGTACCTAAACGTAAGAGATCATTCCAGAAATCTGATTGGCAGAAATTTAAGT